>CM032898.1:1480000-1485000 GCA_019176425.1 Megalops atlanticus | reverse complement strand
GAGCAGGGCAGAGCCGGCACTGAAATGGAGCTATTTCCACGCGCCGCAGCCAGCGCGGTACGGGTGAAACCAGCGTGAGGGCAAGCGCAGAACCGCAGCAGACACGGCTGTGAAGCTGAATTTTCCACGCTTGCTCATCTGAAAACAAACAGCGTCACAGTCCTGATCCGGCTCGATGGATTCGCCTCACCTTCCTGCACGTTGCTGCAGCTAATTACTGCTGATGCAGCTCTGCATTCACAGCATGTAAAAACACCAGCAACATGTGTCTGAAACATTACTGTCGAGCTAGCAAGTGTAGCCTCCGTCACTAATGTTAGCTACTTGTTAGCTAACATTAGGCTTCCTGCAACATCTTATCTGTGCTAACTAGCTAGCCTGCTGGGTGCCAGCTAGCTGCAGCAGGTAATGCCATGTTTTCTTTCAGAAAGGGCGTGGAGTTTTCGCCATATTTCTACGCTTTGCACCGGCTGAGGCGGTGTGATGCAGGCAGGTCAGTGATGTCCAGCAGTGGCAACGACTCTATGTGGACACAGAGATGAGATTTAAGCTCTCCGGTTTGGAACTGACGCTGTCAGTTTGCGCCGACAATTGTTTTGGCACTTTTTAAAGAAAACAATTCAATAACTGTAATCATTTTGAGGAGAGTTTATACAAAAGAAGAAGACCCCAGAAAGGCAACTCTGGGACAGGTGCAAAAGATCTCTGCATGAGGAGCCTAAATGGCAAAGCAAACTTTAAAATTATGATAGCCATTTTTCACACACATTACATTACAGTTAAACTGTGCTATTTCCGGGCAAGCTGAAATTTTGTTTGGGCAAGTAGATTTCTGACCAACTTGCCTGACTGGACAAGTCAGAAAACATCCTAGTGTTGAACCCTCCTTCACAAATATCTTGAGCCAGTAAACCAGTTTCTCTCCATATCTCCATCTTCATATCTTTATCTTCACTCATACACTCTTGTGGCAGCATCTGAGAACATATACAGACGCATTGGGTTTTTGACCCTCTGGGGAATTCACACTGCTGTTCTGAAAAGCGCAGCCAAGCCAGGTTAAAGGTCGGAGGTCAGAAGACTCTACTGAAGAATTCATAGCTTAATACACATGAACCAAAGTGGGGTCCGTGTGAAACCAGCACCTCTTCACCGAGTATATTGTCCTACTCAGTTCTAACTAGTCAACGTTTGTTTTTGTCAAACCATTCATAATTCACTGGAAGATTCTTTGAGGTTTTGGCTCGAAATTTAGACCCACGATTGTGGGCGGGCACCAGTTCCAGCCTGCACTGTGTCCCTGTGTTGTGTACTCATTTACTCCTCCCCAGAGCCACAGTTCTGCAATCAATCATCAGGGGTGTGCGGGAAAAGAATGTGCGTGCCTGCCTGCCAAGAGGACAACACAGCTGTGCTGAACGCTAGTGTTCAGGGAGAGGCCTGAACACTGCCTGTCACGCCACTGTGGCGCTGAGCAAAGCGGTGAGACGGGGGGGATTGACGTGCAGGGGGAGAGGGGGGGACGCTCGGCTGACCTGGGGATATGGGGTGGGGTGTGTTTTAAGGGATTAGTGTACGGTTATGGTCTTGCTCAGAGACGGGGTTTGGGAGGGAGGCAGGGGAGAGAGGTGGAGCAGGGAGGGAGTGACTGCTGCTCAGAGCACAGCACAAAGCCGCGACCTTGAATCTGTGTGTGTGTGTGTGTGTGTGTGTGTGTGTGTCAGACACAGAAAGAGTGTGTGTGAAAGCGAAACTGTAAGCATGTATTAATTAATGGTCTGGCTTATAGCAATCAAACAAGCACTGCCACAGGTTTATCTGAGGTGTGGGAGACCACACTGACTTCCTGTATCTCTCGGTGTCTCTGATTCCACAGTCCTGCTGTCTTTTTCTCACTGTCCCTCTCTGTTATTGGATCTCCTTTCCTTGGGCTCCACCTCCCTGTTCTCTCTTTTTCTGTCTATTGAAACATTTTTTTTCGACCTCCACTACATTTCACACTGAAACTTGAGAAACAACCACACAAAACACCAGGTAAACGTGCACACAAGCATTCCCCTACTCCCTCTCTTTCACGTACACAAACACACACAAACATATGCATTCACTGTATCGTCTCATCACTCCCTTCCTCTTGTGCTGTGCCCAGCTCTCTCCCAGTCTTCTTCCCAGCTGAGAGACATGGGGTAGTGTTGGCAACCTTTCCATAACAGCACCTAATGTTCAGGGCAGAAATTATGAACGAGCCTTAACATGCTGCTCCACTCCCTGCACTTGTTCTCTGAAAGTTTGTGCAACGTGGCAGACCCGATCAGCGGGCTTTGATCAAGGCACGAAAAACCCTCCATCACACAACACCTTTCTGTGAGAAAGAGAGAGAGAGAGAGAGAGAGAGAGAGAGAGAGAGAGAGAGACAGAGAAAGAGGGAGAGAAAGAGTGTATGGAACACACACATACACCCCCCCCAACACCCTGCATGTTTTTTCAAACCTGTCATTTAATAACCAAGAAGAATTTAAGAATGCCATCAACACTCCATCCCAATAGGTGGTGATGTGTAACTATTGGGCCAAACCATCAATGCCCCCATGGGAAAAGAACACACGACATCTACCAGCATGACAGAAAGGCTTCATGCTGCACTGCGATCCAGTGTAAGTGACTTTGGGCAAAACTCATTTTGCTGGCTTGCAAGTAAGGCAAAGTGAAATACTAAACACGTTTAAATCATATATCTAGCTATATAAATACAAATCACTTATGCAATTTTAACTGAAAAGATCTTATTAAAACCAGTTACTTGTGCATTTTTTTCATACGAGCTAGCTAGCATCAGTAATGTTATATTAGCTTGCTAATGTAAGATAGCTGGCTAATTTCTTGCTCGTTAGCTATCACAATTAGCTGATAAAAAGGCTGGCTCTGTTGGCTAACTTGTTAATTTGTTAATTTAGCTGGTGGTCAGGTAGTAAGTTAACCTTGTTAACCTTGTGAAATTTATCGATACTGAAATTATGTTTCAAAGGTTATTTCACACTTTTCAGACTTTGATCTGACGGTTGTTTTTCAGACTTTGATCTGACGGTTAATAAAATAGCATAGCTAATATAATATTTGACTGATATTTTTGCAACCTTCTTATTATTTATTCTGTAGAAACCGCTAATGTGTGATTGGAGCAATGTTTAACAACCTACATTAGCTGATCCAGTAACTTAACTTAGCAACTTAAGCTTTACTTACAACATTTTGGTGGTGAAACCTATTCCCAGTGCATATCTTCTGGATGTAGATATTCGTTACTAATCATCAATCAATTTCTGCAACTTATATTTACAATGATAGTGTAAATATAAATTGTAGTGTTAACAGTAGTAGGCTAGCGTCAATTTTATACATAAACAAAAATCCGCATATTAGAGCATGAACACATGCCGAAACCAATGACGGAAAACGCCTGCTTTATACCTTAAATTCATTTGTTACTTAAAATAGAGAACAGATGAGGAATAGAGAAAATATGAGAAATATGTCCCTAACGCACACACAGACAGGAAACACAGACAGCCGTGACCGGTGTTCCCACCACATCACTGGCGTCAATTTTAGCAGGAATGATGCGAATGGTACCATAATGCTTATGGTCCAAATTTACTGTCATACCTAACAAGACTAATACTGAATATTCGACCATGGGACGCTGTACGCTGCCCCAGTTCACTGAATGGGTGCAATTTCGGTGCTATCGAGGTTTCACCTGTTCACAGACACAACGCCCGTCCCAGGCAATCACTGCGCCATATACATAACAAGATCTCAATGGGACCCGGAGGCAGGTATAGCGGTCCTGATGTCGCCCAGCTACATAGCGGCGCTAATGCCGCCTAACCACATTTTTCATGATGTGTTGATCTTTTTTTTTTTACACGTGTCTTGGAGTTCTACACAACTCCAGTTTTCTGCGATAAAACGTTTGGTTAATGATGTCTCAGTGACTTAAAATTCATGCATAATAAAAAATAACATGAATGAATATGAATCATCTTACTTCGTCGGTAAGTATGGTTCGCTCGCGGGTTTCCGATACAGTAGCGATTAGTTGTGGTTGATCTCCGCAAGTTCTGGCAAGTCAAGAATTGTGTTCAGGAAAAAAAAGAGATTTCTTGGTCCTTATTCTTACAAAAAAGTCGTGCTCTGTGGTTTTCAATCGTCTCTGAAAACTTGTTCAGACCGTCTAGTGTCACGCCAGGGTAACTTGAACTCTCGTTTTAAAAAGTCAATTAATAAAGCAAAAAGACATTCGCTGCCTGGGGCTTCAAACTCCAAACTCCCTGCTGCCTGCTAACTTTCAAACGGACTCCCCTCTGACAGAGCAGGGGGCAGCACGCAGGGAATGGGCGTGGCGCTATGTCCGATCTGAAGAAAATGTACCATACCAAACTTTACAGGGCGCACGCAGCGGCACGCAGCCAGACGTGCATTGCAGTGATGTCACTACTCCGCTTGTTTCTTGTGCAATGCTATTCTTCGGAGACTATTGGATTGTATAATAAAATGTTCTGAGTGTTTCTGTCAGGGAGTGTTTGTAACGAACGGAAAAGAATGGAGGGTGTAACTCGCTCAGTGGTCGCATCTGAACTGTTTGCAGAGGCCAGATAAAGCAGGAGAGAGAGTAGCAGGGAAGGGAGGCATCAAAGAAAAGCTCACTCTGGTGAGAGAGGTGAGAAGGGTGGAGATGGCTTTATTCTGAGGCTGCATGTCAGAACGGTATGAAGGGAGAGTGAAAAATCTGGTCTGGATATCACCCAGAGCGGTCTGTGATCAGGACCATGTTTAAGCTGTGGTCAACACTGAGCACGCTCTGTTAGCACTGAGCTCACTCCTTCAGCTCTGAGCTCGCTCCGTCAGCCCTGAGCTTGCTCTGTCAGCACTGAGCTCACTCCTTCAGCACTGAGCTCGCTCCTTCAGCACTGAGAACATTCCTTCAGCGCTGAGCTCGC
>CM032898.1:1462500-1475000 GCA_019176425.1 Megalops atlanticus | reverse complement strand
TTACTATCCCCAAACTTCCCAACCCTGCCCGAAACACAGCTAATACAAATCCTTCTTGGAGAGAAGGGTTGTTGTGTACATTTGGCCGCAAAATACGTGTCTGCCTGAGAGACAACAGTGACTCTTCATTCTAATTCTATGCAGAATACAGTTCACTCAATATAGTTTAGAATATGTTCCACTGTACTGGTATTAGTAATGTTTTTTTTTTTTTTTGTATTGTCGTTACCTATTGTTATTGTTATGATTGATTGATTTTATTATTGTGCTTTGGCAATATGTATTTAAAATATGTCATGCCAATAAAGCATTTTTGAATTTGAATTTGAATTTGAGAGAGAGAGAGAGAGAGAGAGAGAGACAAAGAGAGAGAAGGAGAGAGAAGGGGAGGGAGAGAGAGAGAGAGAGAGGGAAGGGGAGAGAGAGAGAGAGAGAGAGAGGGAGAGAGAGAGGGAGAGAGAGAGAGAGGGAGAGAGAGAGAGAGAGAGAGGGAGAAGGGGAGAGAGAGAGAGAGAGGGAGAAGGGGAGAGAAGGGCAGAGAGAGAGAGAGAAAGAGAGAAAGTAATGAGATTACAAGCGTGTAAGGGGGCAATGACAGGGAGGTCTGAGAAACAGATGAACCACATGACAGCTGAAACTGATGAATTCTGACTTGCTTACATTCCTGCATTCATGTTGCAGCTTTGTGCCTGAGCTGAATGAGGCCGAACCCTCTGCCACCAGCATCCAGCTGCATGAAACACATGAGCCACGCAGGCTGTGTTTGAGAGTGGAAGACAGCAATGAAACACGCGTATAACGCAACCAGCGTGTGGGGAAAGAGGAAGCGATGTAATGCCCTCAGGGTCAACAGGAAGTGGAGGCGTTCTCGGCAGTGTGAACCAGGGGGCGTAGCAGAAGAGGAAGTGGCAGACAGAGGACAGGAAGGAAGTGCAGGCTCTGGGAGGGTGCCCTGTTTTCTGAGAGTGATGCTGGATCAGAAGGCTTTTTCCACAGGGGTTCCTGTGTGGCTCTGCTGAGAGAGGTACAGCAGAAGGACCTGATTGGACACGTCCCACCCAATCATGGAGGAGGAGGGTGTGCCCAAGCCTGCACTGAGCGTGCTCCGTGTGGCATTGGAGGGCACGGCCTGTGGGGCAGGTGTAATGCACAGTGATGCCACAAGGGGGAGCCAAAGGAGACAAAGGCTTCAGAGAAAGAGAACCAAAGAAAGAGACATAAAAAAGTGTGTCTTTTTGCAATGTGTGTGCTTGCACAATTATGGATGTGTGTGTGTCCATGGATGTGTGACTCCATTCATAAAGCCACATGTTCACTGACAATTATGTAAATATCTGATTAATGCAGAAATGTGGATTTCCCTGAACATGAATAGAGCATTAGACCTTGACTCCAGCTGGCTGTGGGTGGTATTACAGCCACAATCCTAAAAGTGCAATGTTTTTCGATGGTGCTCAGACATCCCTCTTTTCAACAATTACAAAGAACGCAAACAGTCATGTATGAACAAAAACAAAAATATTTACAGATTTTCCTCTGCATTTTCACACATCAAAGAATAATTCATAAATAAAAATTTGGTACAAGTCATTCAGAGGGAGGTCAATAAGGAAGTTTAGATGAATTGAATTGAACTCTTATCTCTCCTGGCAAAATTAATTTGGTTATTTGTGCAAAACACTCAACAACATAATAACCATATCTGTACAAAACACAAGACAACCCACGTCTGGTCTTGCTCAGGAAAGTTTGAAATGTTAGCCAATAGATTAGGAGTGTCTAATGACAGTGAATTAAATTTCATGGTATCCAGGACTGGATCTGGTTTAATAGAGCAGATGAATAAATAAATGAAAATGGATAAATAGAATCTGTTCCCTCATGTTAACAGCCATTCGCTGTACAGGCTCTGTTCTGATCTTGTGTTGAAGAAGTCTGCCCCCTGCTGACTAGTGTGAGTACTGTAGTGTAGGATTTCGCCTATTTTTTTTGAATAAGCTCACAGTGCTCATTCAGTGCCAATGATCTTACTCACCATCTCATCATCATCATCATCACCATCACCATCATATTTTTAGTGAAATTGCTGTCAAATATATCCATGCTCATTATTTCCTATAAGGCCATGCTTTCAGCCATTTCTATATGAAATGTCACATTGGTCTGAATATAGTGATATTGCTGTTTGGTTTGGTTATTGCTGGTATTACTGTAACCACACACATGCCCTCTTCAGCCCTTGCATGTGGAGTTTCAGCAGAGGACATCAGGGCGGTTTCCTTTACTGACGGCGTGTCTCTCTTATCTAGTGCATTTATTCTGTGTCCAGGAAGTATTCAGCTGGTCAGTGTTGTTGTGTTCTGAGATAATACGGCACACAGACTTAAAGCTTAGAAAGGTCCACATTATCCCACGGGCTTTCAGGGTTCAGGTGATGAAGAGTCTAGGTTTGCTTTACTGCAGTGGTATTAAACAGGTTCTCCCTGACGAGCATACAGCTGTGAGAAGCCCTCTGTTTATTCTACAGATACTAAACGGCTAACGAAAAGGTTATTTTCGCACACACTGAAGTGGTTTGGAAGCACATGAAAGCTTCATGTTTCCGTTTTTAGCTTATCTCCTCGTGCTCCATGTGCTTCTCCCGGTGTGTATTTGTGTGTTAAAAGGACAGATCTGCTGATGCTCTCTCCTCCCAGTGCTCCTGCTGTGACCTCAGCACAAACCCGCAGAGATGCATGAAGCAGCAGGCCTCAGGATGGCGCTCACGAGCTCTCCTCAGCCACCAGGCCTCGACTGGCGGATGCTGCTGGGGTGAACCCCTCCCCCACACCGCACCGTGCCCTCTGGTAACCTCTCGGACAGACGGCGGTAAGGGTCCGATCACGAATCGAGCTGCTGTAGCCTTTGCTTTAGCTTTCACTTCTGCTCTGCACAGCTTCAGGGTCCAAAACGCCAAAACGCACGGTCACAAGGTCCGGACCGCTGAACCGCGCTCAACAAGACCGTGCCGCGAACGCGTCGGACTGAAGGCTGGCAGACAGCTTCCTCATTCCCCTGATTTTTTCAGTCCCCGCTCTCACTGCGCAGTTCTGTGTCCCAGCTGCGCGGATAAAAACACAGAGGAGAGCGCATCTGAGATTTAGCGCTCTGATGGAAGATCACAGCGGCGATTACAGCGGGGAGGTGAGGGGGAGATGCACTCAGGGAGCCTCAGCGTGGAGAACCCCCAGCTGCGTCCTCTGCACCGGCATTCTGCAAGGTGTGAAAGGGCGACACAGTTTCCCACAACGCCCAGCCTGTGGGAGAGACTGGGAGAGGTTTCAGATCAGCATGTGTCTGGCACATCATGTGTGGAACGCTATGGCCAGAAGCAAAGAATGCCTTTGTGCTCGTCAGCGTTCAGATGTAGAGATTGCCCAGAAGTGCTGTGAGAACTTCCCCTCTGAAATTCCCAAGGCGTTTCTCACGTGTGATTCAATGTTCGTGTGCCTTGCTGCCAGTCGCAGATGCTGGGCGTGGGTGAGAATTTCAAAGGCAAATACAGTGTACTCCTTTTATGATAAATGCTGCTAAATCAACTGCATATAGTGATCAAAAACATTGGGATGGAATCCTTCCTCTACTAAGGCTTTTTAAATATTACTAATCAATCAATCTGCTCACATTAACTATTTTGGGCTTGTTCATTACATGTAACATAATACACAATCAAGCACAATAATGCATGTTATGAAAAAAAATCAGCTTTATAGAATTTATCGCACATCTCATAGGCATTAATTACAAGTGGTGTAGTTTATCGACAATGCAAACAGATGCAGGTGAAGTTTGGGTGGATAAAAGCCAGGGCCTTCTGAGCCTCTGTGTCCCTGACATCATATGGATTTGTTGCACTTTCTGTGAGCTGGCACACCCTAGTGTTTTATACCTTAAGATGTTTTGCGCTTAATGATGTTATCAAACTGAAGTCAAAGTTAGTGTTGACTTCCAGTCAGCAGGTTGTCAGTAAACTGTCTACCGTACGGGGAATTCCTGTCCGGTGTTTAGAATGTTGCGTAGCCAGACCACACCTTTGTTCCTGCATGCAAAATGCCGTCAGTACACACTGCAGCTTTCACTTCTGCCAGACGCAGACAGACGCAGGGACAGACAAGCTGGCGCTTCAGGCTGGAGTCTGGGGCAGCCATGGCTCAGGCGGTAGCGACCCTGCGGCCGAAAACGCAGCTGGAGTGGGAGCTGACCTGCCCGGTGTGCCGGGACATCTTCAGCGACCCCCACCTGCTGCCCTGCGGACACGCCTTCTGCCACGACTGTCTCCTGGGCGTGCTCAGACACCCCGCTGAGATGGGCTTCCGCTGCCCAGACTGCAGGGCCTGCTTCGGGCTTCTGATTCGGGTCCAGAAGAATGTCACCCTGGCCAACATCGCTGAGGACTTTAAGAGGACCCAGCGGGCCAGGATGGAGGCCGTCCAGTGCGACTTCTGCCCCCCGGGTGAGCAGGCGGCCGCGGCGAAGACCTGCCTGAAGTGTGAGGTGTCCATGTGCGCGGAACACGTCAAGCCCCACCTGGAGCGTCCCGCGTTCAGGGAGCACCCCCTCACGGAGCCGCTGGGGGACGCGAAGGAGAGGAAGTGTCCCGAGCACGACGGGGCGTACCGGTTCTACTGCCCCGAAACGAAGGCGTACATGTGCAGTGCCTGTGCACTGGAGAAGAAGCACATGGAGTGCCTGGAGGAAGCCAGCAATACCCTGGCAAAAGAAATCACAGTGAGTCTGATACAGTCACTCAGGAACAATAAACTGCTTCAAGCTTTGCATCCCAGAGTTCTGTTTTATCTTCGTTCATTTTTTGTTTCAATGTCCAATGCTAGATGACCCTTCTCAAGAAAAACTAAATGGCAAAATTTAGAAAAATAACTGGGTCGTATATATTTCTAAAAATTCGATTCAGTCTCCTGTGTTATGTAGACAACTGTAAATGTGAATATACTTTGATTTAAGGGTTAGAAAATCTGAACTTATGTTCTTATTAAAAATGCAACATTCGCAGCTCAATGCATCCCACAGAGATGTCTTTATTATGAACAAATATTCCAGAAATGTAAGTGCACACTCAGAGAAATTCCCCATGCCAAAAGCCGTATCTCATTTTGGTCACAGATCAGACTTGTTTTTCCAGTTTGAAACACTTTGCTTCTGTGTGTGCGTGGGGAATTTAGTGTGTAAATAGTGTGTATTTACTGATGTTTATTGGGGTTTGTGTGGTTTAAGGGGAGTGCATTTGCATGTATTTATTTGTATGTGTGTGTTGCAGTAGTGTGTATTTACTGATGTTTATTGGTGTGTGTGTTTCAGGAGAGCATGAAGCAGCACTTTAGGACTCTGACAGACAAGTTGGAGATCTGTGAGGGCACTGGGAGGAGGCTGAAGCAGGACCTCCAATCACTTGTGAGTACCTCTTTAACTCCACCCCCTCACCCCTCCACTCATTTAAATCATGACAGGACACACACCTAAGCAGAGACTTAAAGCAGTGGGAGCCAGAGTGAGGAGATGCCTGGATCTTCTGACCACATCTCCTCCTGGAGTTACAAACAACGTGAAAAGAGAAATAATTATATAAATAATTCTCTTGCTTTCAGTTTGGTTCAGTTCTCATGCACCAGAACAGTTCCATGGGAAACAGGTTATGGTCTGATGACTCATGTGCTCTCATCTCTTTCTTCCAGAAATCAGAAATCAGAAAGCAGACATCACCTCAGCAAGACCTCACCCTGAACATAACCACACTGCTATTACCACTGCTGTTGGGCATCTTTCTCTTCTACGGTGAGTTGGGCCACACCTTGCTGTTATCGCTCTCCTCTGCGGTGAGTTTAACCACACCTCGAGGTCCTCGCTTTCCTCTGGGGTCAGTTTAGCCACACCTCGAGGTCATCGCGTGTTAATGCTGATGTCCCTGGCTTTGTGGGTCACATGCTGTGTTTCATCTCCCAGTTTACAGCAGTGTCTCCGACACCCTGCAGAGACAGCAGATCCTGCTCTCCAATATCTACTCCACCATTTCAGGTATTCAGCACTGTTTCTGTGTGTGTGTGTGTGTGTGTGTGTGTGTGTGTGTGTGTGTGTGTGTGTGTGTGTTTCAGGTAAAGACATGCTGACTGTGTGTGTGCTACAGGTAAAGACGTGCTGACGCTGGACATAGACTCTGCCAGCCCTCTCCTCAGGGTGTCAGGTGACCTGCTGACGGCGGAGCGTGTGCAGAAGAGGCTGTCGGTGCCTGCCCACCCCGCTCGCTTTGAGAGCACACCGCAGGTGCTGAGCTCCCAGTGCTTCAGCTCGGGGAGGCACCGCTGGGAGCTGGAGACGGTGGGCTACTGGGACATCGCCGTGTCCTACCCCAGCATCGGCCGCAAGGGGAAGGAGGGCACCGCCTTCGGCTTCAACAAGGAGTCCTGGAGCCTGACGCACAACGATCGCGACGAGCTGTGCGCGTTCCACAACAAGATGAAGAGGGAGGTCTCCCGTTCACTGTCTCACAACAGGGTGACCGTGACCGTGGACATCCCAGGCGGCAACGTCACCTTCTGGGAGGCGGGGCCCGCGCTGGTGCACCTGCACACCTTCAGCACCGCCTTCACCCAGCCCGTGTGCCTGGGCTTCGGCCTGTACCGCTCTGACCCCCCCAGCAGGGTCACCATCCTCAGGTCCTGAGTGCGGGGGCTGGACCGCAGCCACGACCGTGACCACAGCGCTGTCTTTACCATGACCGTGACCGCAGCCTCAACTGTGACCACAGCAATGACCATGACTACAGCGCTGTCATTACCATGACCCTGACTACAGCAACGACCATGACCACAGCGCTGTCTTTCCCATAACCAAACCTTTTGTTTCTCTTGAGTCTTCAGTAAAGCAAACTGCTTTCTTTGCACCAACCCTGTGTGACCATGTTTTGTTTTTCATTGAGTTTATATTGTCTGTCAGCTCATTACTGCATCTAGCAGGTGCAGATGAGCTGTCAGAGTACCTGAGTTTTCATCCTGCTTTTGAAGTTCTGTACTGTAGACAAGTCTCTCTGATCATCAGGCTGCTGTAACTGTATCACTGATCATGCGCATTACTATTGGATGATGTTTTTATGCTTCTGTTTTGGTTGGCGCACTTTAATGCATTGGTCTCCCGGCGCACTTGTAATGAAATGACCCCACTGAATCAACCTCCTGAACACTGCGATTTTTCCTCCACACCATGAACATGTCTACCCTAACCCTAACCCTCCACACCGAGAACGTGGCTATGATTGCAACCACATCCAAGGCCTTGAATGTGATGCAATAGAAATCACGGTCTTCAATGGCAGAGTGACCCAGAGCAAAACATTTTTCCATCTTTCTCATTTTCAGAAGCATATCAAGGGAGATAAAAAACACCAGCTGGAATCTGAATGGGGAAAATGACTGGGGTCAGTCAGTGCAGGGGCAAGACAGACTGTCTGGAGCAGACGTTTTACTTGTATTACTTCCTGTTTATTTTATGTATAGTGTTGCAGTGTGTCATGGAGACTGTGATGTAGTGACTGTAATGTATAGTAGTAGTGTGTATTTGGCTTCCCTTTGTTTCTAGGCTGTCTGGTCAGGTTAACACAAGTTAACTTGTGGTAGGGCTTGAATAGTGTTATTCTCACACTCACTGGTCTGGGAGTGTTGTGAGCCTGGTCTGACACTGTTGCTTGTTCAACTTTAATGGATACACATCTGTTCTTTTGTTCTAGAAGTCACTCTGGATAAGAGAGTCTGCTAAAGGAATGTAATGTAAAGTGGTGTAATGTAAAATAAGGCAGTCTGAAGAGGTGGGTCTTCAGACCACATTATTTATGGATATTGCTGCAGCACTAATGCTCTGAGTCACTGTTACTGCTGAGAGTCTAATGCACTGAGTCACTGTTACTGCTGAGACTCTAATGCACTGAGTCACTGTTACTGCTGAGACTCTAATGCTCTGACTCATTGTTACTGCTGAGACTCTAATGCTTTGAGTCACTGTTACTGACTCATTGTTATTGCTGAGACATTTTTATCTGTAGATGTCTGGGTTTATGACCAGTAATAGTAGTTAACAAGTGAGAATATAACTTGAAATAATTGTAGATATTTGTGTTTATAACATGTAATAAATGAAAACATGGGTCTGCCCATTCTGCTGTTTCCTCAGTGCACAGAAAACCAGTAAATCATAAACTGAGAGACACACACTCTGATTGCTGGTATTAATATTAACTTTTATTGATTTAATCTTTATTTTAGGACAATCAAATTCTCTAACACATTACCCACTTTGTTCTACGAAGACCCACCAGTAATAAACAAGGTTTCATATGGTTACTAAGGTGCTGTTTAAACTGATGACAAAATATGCCAGTAAAATGGAAAGACAGCCTTTCAGAACTATGTCAAATATACAGCAATAGCACACCAATGCTATAATTATTACCAGATGGAATAACAACAGCAAGGACCTTAAATGAATCAACTATAGAAAGGTAGATAGGTGACATTTTGATGCTTTAAATGTAATGTAAACATACTGTCTATTAAAGTCAATCGAATGAGTAATATTTTGTTAAGTGATAATCATATGCTTTAAAATAAGAAGATGAATAGATAATTGGAGAAGGATGAGAATTAATCTGCAGGATAAAATACAACCATGTTACTGTTAGTGCCCTCACTCATATCAGATAATTAGTATGAAATGATAAAGAGTAAATATTGTTATGGAGATGAGTGGAGAGATATCTCATAGCCAGAGCTCCATCTTCTTCCAGTCTTCCTCAATCACCCTCAATCAATCCTCTCTTCCATACTCCTCTTCCAGGAAAATCTCTCCATCTGGCTGCTCTCTCCACCACAGTTTAGAGTCTTCAGGCAAACCCTGTGTCTTCAGCTTCCTCTCAATCTGAGAAACACAAACAACAACCTCTGCTTCTGAGAACTGCATTATTGTTGCTAATAAAGGATTCATTCAAAATGGTCTCTTTAAAGTAGCTTTGTTGACCCCCTTATCATATGTTAGTATTCACCCATGTGAATAGCTGATTACATACAGGGGAGGTGGTCTGCCGTTGGCTGGAGCTGATTAACTTTTTCCTGGATGAGACAGGATGAAAAGGGGAAGATTGAGTGTGTTTATCTGCGGAGCAAGAGCAAGTCTCCCATCAGCATGATCCAGAGGGCCTGTAGCTCCATGCGTGCAGGCGCGGGGGAGCAGCAGGAGGGTGAGAAACCGCTTCCCTCGGCAGCATCCTCACTGCTGTCCTCCACGTCACGGCCTCCACACCCCCGACCTGACGCGCTTCGCCATAACAGGACTGCACAGCTGAGTGCAAATGGAAGCAAAGCTGCCTGCAGACATGGCTGAATATCATCAGCTTCCCTCTCAGTCTTTTCCTCTGCTGTCTCCTCAGCCAAAGCCTCTGACTTTAAAGCTGAAAATCAGAATTTAACTCGCAGAAGCTTTTCTTCAGCCCCTCCTCCCTCCTGAACCCCCTCCTCCACCCTCTCCCCTCCCTCCACCCTCACCTCCTCCTCCCTCCTGAACCCCCTCCTCCACCCTCACCTCCTCCTACTCTCACCTCCTCCTACTCTCAGTGCTAAGCATGTTGCATCCTACATCGAGACCAAAGTGACAGACATCCACTAGGGTAAAAACTTGTGTGTAAGGTATGAGTATCAGAGGCAGAGGCCTCCTGGCAGTATAGAGTATTCTGTGGAAAAGCTCAGGTGTGTAAAGTTTGTGGTGATAGAGGCCTGGTGGCTGGAAATGGTGATAGTGGCATTTGGTTGTACAGCTTCTGGCAGCACATACTGTGGCACTGTCTCCCACTGTTCTACCGTGTATCATTAGTGTATCATTAAAACAATGGAAAATAGTTTGAACTGTAGACTTTAAATACACTTGTCAGATAACTAGATAACATGTATGTGGATAAGACATTATTGGACCATCACAGGGAGCCATAAGGAATATTTAGCTAAAACAGTTCCTCCCTTTTATGTCATTTACATAATATTTGCATCTACAGGACATCTCCCTCCCTGTGGAAGAATATTGTGAGTGTGAACACTCCCTCCCTCTCTCTGTCCCCTCTCTCTCCCCCCTTCCCTCTCTCACCTGCTGTAAGATGGCTTCACTCACTGCAGGGTCTCTCATGTTCAGCGTTGCTGTTGTGGTCAGCTTCAATCGCACAACCAGCCTCCTCCTCACTACTGCTGAGTCACACACACTTTCAGCTTGCAGTAAGACAGACAGACAGACACACACACACACACATGCGCAGTCAATGAGATGCAACAAACATGCTTAAAGCATTATAAAATAGTAATTACTGTTCATAAGTGATACAACCAGAGACTTTACAATCTGAACTCTGTGTGATTCACAGTGTAAATAGATGTGCATCAGTGTAGAGATGTGTGAAACTATGGAATTACTATTTATAAAGTGTGTATAGCAGTGTGCATATACATTTGGATGCAGCTGTGGGTTGTTGTCCCACACTCACCCCTAAAATTGCTGCAGATGAAGTTGAGCTCCTCAGTTTCAGGCAGGCTGACCCACTGATGCCCCCCTTCAGATTCTACTGTCTGTTCTACTGTGCCTACACTCCCTGATACTCTTCCCCGGGGCCCTGTATCTAGCTTTTTCCCCACATCTCTCTGGTGAAATCACAGTTTTTAATCATAAGTGATTATGGAGACAAATTCATACATAATGTTTGTACACACTATGCTCCATCCTCTCTAGTTCAGTTTCCCAGTGGCTCCTCCACCCCAGAATCTGGGGCCCAAACCAAACCCAGATCAGCTGACTCCAGCAGAAGAAGAGAGAGGGACTCACCATCATAGCAGAAGAAAGGGAATTCTTTATTACACTTCACATCCCCCCATCTTCCTGCATGGTATTTCCACATTACAACACAGTTCTCCTCTCCCTCCGCATTGTCTGGTTGTACTTCATTCCAGAAGCGCAATGTAGAGTTGCTCTGGTCTGACCACTTCCAGGAGTCTCTGAACAGGCCGATCCACACCTCAGTACTACCCGGCTTCATTATGCTGTTCACCTCCTCGTTTTCAGTGTTGTTCCTCACACTGACCAGGTCTGTGTGTTTCTCTCTGCAGTAGACCTGTGCCTCACTCCAATTCCTCTGCTGTTCAACCAGGAAGTATTTATGAGTGAGGTTTCCACCTGAAAAGACAAAGCAGCTTATACCAGCTTCTCTGAGGTTATACACTGTCATGGCGGACACCGTGGGCCGCGTTTTCAGGGGTTTAAATCAGGCCGCGGCAGTTTGCTGGTGTTACCCCAATCACAGGGGTGTGAAAACTGTTTCCCTGACAGTGTGCAGGGTGATTCTCGATAGATTGTGAGTGTAGGCAGTACCCTCAGTAGAGGGCCGTAGTGGGGAGGTTGGTGAAACATTCTGGCCAATCAAACACAATAAAACAATACAATAATACAAGAAAGGAAAAAAATACACTCAAACCACCAAGAGCAACTCAATTCATTCAGTGAAGCATTTCATGGAGATGAAAATATGTGTGTGTGTGTGTGTGTGTGTGTTGGGGGGGGTTGTATTTGTATATGTCTGAAGTATGATCAGAAATATGAAGTATGTTCTAGCATTTTGTATGCAGATGGAAGTTTGATAAGGAAATATTACTTTCTGAGAGAGAAAAAGTAAAGAGACATATTCTCAGAAATGGTTCTCTCTGAATCTGACTCCACTGCTGTGTGTGTAATGAGATAAAAACAGGCCGCAATTCTCACCATCGTAGCAGACGAAGGTCTTGCTCTGTTGACATCGAACATCTTTCCATTTCCCATTATTTTTCATTACTGCACAGGAATTTGTATGATCACTATCTGATTGCCCAGTCTCCCATTCCCTAAACGCAGCCTCCCCCTCACTGTAGAAACCTCTATCTGCCAGAGACCACCGCCAGTTGGCTGACTCTGCCCTCTGCAGGCCAATCCAGGCATCGTTATATCCACTGCCTACAGCCTCCATCAGAGCCTTCACTTCCTCTGTGCTGTCTATGGTGGCCAGGTCAGCGTAGTTCTGTCTGCAGTAACTCTGTGCTTCAGCCCAGTTCATCCTTATTTTGACAAAGTGATACTGACAAGAGATGCAGGAACAGAGTGTGCAGAGTCCTGTGAAACACACACAGAAACACAAATATACATACACACAGTCACAAAAACACATTTACAGACACAAAGATTTAATTATTTACATTGCACTCATGTTCATGAAAAGTACTCTTAATGCTGGTCACCAAGGCATGAAAAAGAAAAGAAAGGTGCATTCTGGCATTGATAAATACTGCCTTCTTGAGTCTAATGATAATGACCTAACAACCAGCCAAAGAAACGCAGGCAAGAAGCTTGGCTTTCCATAGTCCACCCTGCCTAAGAGTTTAAAAGATGAAGGAGACATA
>CM032898.1:1425000-1457500 GCA_019176425.1 Megalops atlanticus | reverse complement strand
AACATTCTGGCCAATCAAACATAGCCATGTGTGATTTAAGAACAGCTGATTGGAGGGGGAGCTGCAGCGTTACACTCCCAAGCTCCTTTCCAATTTTACAGCAATGGTGGGCTGCAACACTTAAACATACTGACTCCATGCCAAAATGATCCGGAGAAACAAAAAACAATAACACAAGAAAGGAAACACTAAATTCAAACCACCTAGAGCAACCCAGCCCATTCAGTGAAGCATTTCATGGAGACAAAAAATGTGTGTGTGTGTGTGTGTGTGTGTGTGTGTGTGTGTGTGTGTGTGTGTGTGTGTGTGTGTGTGTGTGTGTTTTGGGGGGGGTTGTATTTGTATATGTCTGAAGTATGATCAGAAATATGAAGTATGTTCTAGCATATTGTATGCAGATGAAAATTTGATACGGAAATATTACTTTCTGAGACAGAAAAAGTCGAGACATATTCTCAGAAATGGTTCTCTCTGAATCTGACTCCACTGCTGTGTGTGTAATGAGATAAAAACAGGCCGCAATTCTCACCATCGTAGCAGACGAAGGTGTTGCTCTGTTGACATCGAACATCTTTCCATTTCCCATTATTTTTCATTACTGCACAGGGTTTTTGAGGATCTTTTGGTTCTCCACTCTCCCATTTCCTAAACGCAGCCCCCCCCTCACTGTAGAAACCTCTGTCTGTCAGAGACCACCGCCAGCTGTCTGACTCTGCCCTCTGCAGGCCAATCCAGGCATCGTTATATCCACTGTCTATTGCTTCCGTCAGAGCTTTCACTTCCTCTGTGCTGTCTATGGTGGCCAGGTCAGTGTAGTTCTCTCTGCAGTAACTCTGTGCTTCAGTCCAGTTCATCCTTATGTTGACAAAGTGATACTGACGAGAGAGGCAGGAACAGAGTGTGCAGAGTCCTGTGAAACACACAGAAACATAAATGTATATACACATAGCCATGGACGCACACACTTACAAACAGACACAAAGACATGACTATTTACAGTTCACTCATGTTCATCAGAATAAGAATTAAAGCCATTCAGTGATCACACTTATAAGAATCAAGATCAATCTCAACATGTAATACCAAACTCTATCGAACGCCCTGACACACAGCTAAGCAGCTTAAAATTTTAATGCAGTGAATCTCTTATCTTGGAATAATCACAGCAGGAACTATACCGAGAATACTCTTGAGAAATACAAGCTGAGCAGTTTAGCAAAGTCAATGAATGCTGGAAAAAGAAAGGTGTATTCTGGCATTGACAAATACTGGCCCCTTGAGTCTAATGATATGATGACCTAACAACCAGCCAAAGAAACGCAGGCAAAAAAGTGGGCTTTCCACAGTCCACTCTGCCTCAGAGTTAAAAGATGAAGGAGACAGAGAAAAAATGGCAAAAGGCATGATGATGTCACAGAATTATCAGCATGAGTAATATTAATTTTACTGAATTGAATAAATGAGTGTACAAAAATGCTGTCCGTCCACTTGTTTTTATTACATGTTTAAGTGACTGAATTCTGGAGATTTAATAAAGAAGAGAATAAAAGGCAAAATTTGTTGAAACTATTAACATCCTTGTTATCCATTCATTTGTAATTCTGCTTGTAAGAATCAGCCCCTTATAAGGAGCACATCATCCTGGACTGGTGTTTTTCTCATAAGCAGAGTGTACTGCCTTTCCTCTCTCACTGTAATGCTATTGTATGGTCAGGAGTAACACACAGTAAGCACTGACCTGGGATCAGCAGGAGCAGAAACACACTCTGCTTCATGACTGTGGATTGTCAACCTACAGAAACACACAGAAACACATAATCTAATTTAATACAATTACCAGTGTAACAACCGCACACACAGAGCTGGAGACAACTCCATTTCAATTCAGTCGATTCAGAGAATCAAAACTGAATTCATGAATTCATGAATAGAATATCGTCAGTCATTTCTATGAAGAGTTTTCAAATCATGAGTTGAATTTCAATTAACGAGTCAAGCTGACTGAGATGAGAGGAATTGACCCCCAGATCTTACTAAAACCTTGACCGCCACGACCACGCTACCAGATGCAATGCTGGGGTAAGGAATAGGGCTTGTAACCCAGTTTCTGGTTCGAGTCTTAGGTGGGTCACCGATGTTGGACCCTTGGGTAGGGTTTTTTGCCTAAAGACTCAGCAGTATAAATAGATAACCTGTTAAGACTGTAGCGTAAGTCACTCTGTGTAAGAGCATGCTGTGAGCCTCTATAATGGCAGCAGCAGGAGGTCCCAGTCCAGCATTAACTTGGCTGAGAGATAAGTACAATCAGTGAAGGGGAGCCTTCACCACCTCTCCCCTGAACCTACTTAATTGTTAATCACATAATTGTTTGCACCTGTGTTAATTTGTAAGGGACCCAGCTTATTGGATAACGAGCCACACCCTGCTAATTGAAAGGTGATTAAATACAGGTGTGGCTGGGGAGCAGGGAAGGCTCACTTTGTCCCTGCTGCGGTTTGTGCAGGCTGGTTTCCTTTGGTTTGTGTTCTGGTTTTGAGATAGATCATTGTTTGTTTTTAAACTTTTGTTCTTTTGGGCTTGTTTATTGGAGAAGTATTGGCCAACTTCTCCACACAGAGACTGAGAATTCCAGTAAGGCAGTGCGGTTGAGTGGACAAGAGGGAAACTATCAGATTGTACAATCCAGCCATTCAGCCATAACAGATCAGTACAAGAAATACCTATTCAAATTAGTACAATACCCAGCAATTCAAATCATAAGCAAATAAGGACACTGGGGAGCAGTACTGTATTACTGGACACCAAAAATCAATTCCAATTCAGATCCATTTAAATTATGATCTTTTCATTTTGTGTGCGGGATTAGTCTTCAAACTTGAGCATTCTGCTGACTCCACGTGATTTCAGAAGAGAGCCCTCTGCTCATAAACTGTCCATTTACCACACCTGATCAGAGCAGCACTGTGGAGAAGGATCCTTAGAGAAAGAGCTGATGAACAGAAGTGTCTGCATCGACCCTGTACGGTCTTACATATTTCAACTGACAGCTGCGGCAATGTTGTGCTGCTTTCCTGTGTGTTCCTCTTTCTCCAAAAGTTATTTTAACAGACAAGGAGGATCACATTAAAATCAGCGTGTTCATACATGAAAATGCTGTTCACACTGGACTCATAAAATATAATATAGGGTTAGGGCTAGGGTTTCATGGTCTCATAATGAGGCTTGTCCTAAAGCAATTTAAAAAGAGTGGTACATTAAAAATAATTGCCACAAAGGAACAACAAATATATACTTTTGCCCTCAGCTAAGTTCTGTTTATTAATCCATAAATTTGAGCTCAGACAATGAAAGACCAAATTTAATGTACTATATACGATAAAATGTAAACGGGGACTGACCTGAAGATCCTTCTGGCTGCGTGGGACTGAAGGATGCCAGTGTGTGCACCTCTCTCTGCCTCTCTCTCTCACTCTGTCTCTGACGATGCTCTGCTCCTCTGTATAAATCCTCTACATTTCCTGGGTTAAATGATGCCCCTACACATGATGAGAAATGCAAATACATTTCTTTTTCCCAGTTCATATGCTAAAGATCATTTCCATAAAACATAAACACACCTCACATCACTGTCATGCCAGCACCCTTATCACCTGTTGTACAAAGACGTGTGCAAAGACTCTTATCTCTGAGTTGGGGTAACACAATCAACTTTAGTTCTATTCACAGGTTGCAGCAATGACTCAGACATGAATACCTCACTGTGTATTCTATGCAGCTCCTAGTTCAGGCCCTGGTCCTCTCACGCCTGGACTACTTTAAATCGCTCTTTTCTTGTCTTCCTGCCTGCTACATCGAATGAGTGTATAAAAATACTGTACATTCAAATGTTTGTATTATATGTTTAAAGGATTTCATTTTGGATATTTCACAATAAATAAGAGAAAACCAACTATCCTCCTCTTCAGTTTGCAGCAGTGAGTCGGGCATGCAGATTCTTTTTGCACAACACCCAAAGAATCTGCCTCAATCTCACTGTGTATTTTACGCAGTTCCTAAGTCAGGCCCTGGTCCTCTTAAGCCTGGACTACTGTAAGTCCCTCCTTGCTTGTCTGCCTGCCCATTCCACCCCTGCAGCTAATCCAGAATGCAGCTGCATGACTTGTCTACAACCTCCCTAAATTTAGTCAAGTCACACCCCTCCTCACCTCACTTCACTGGCTTCCTGGTATCGCTCGAGTCAAGTTCAAAACCTTGGTGCTGGCATACGGGACAGTGAATGGGACAGTCCCCTCATACCTCCAATCAGTCTTTAAATAGTATGCACCACCCAAATCACTACACTCTGCGATCTCGGAGTAACTGACTGTCTCGTTCCAACAGGGTCACCCCCCTCAGCCACGATATCTGTCCATACTGGTTCCCCGGTAGTGGAATGACACTTACTGGTCTTGTATTTAGCCTGGTCTGACACTGTCACTCATTTGACTTGAATGGATACACTTCTGTTCTTTCATGCTGGAAGGCGATCTGGAGAAGAGAGTCTGCTGAAAGAATGTAATGTAATATAATGTAATGTAACATAAGGGATTATGGGAGATATTTATACAACAGTACTACAGAACATCTGCTAAATGACTGTAATGGAATGGAATGGAATGGAATGTAACATACATATACTCATATATTTCCATCTCATTCATCTCTTGCAAGGGGTCATGGAATTATTGTTCAGATTTTCATATCTAGTTTTACACACTGTAGTTTTTCCTTTTTTTAGCTCTAGGAAATACAGTTTGAGTTTAAGAGTTTGAGTTGGAGTCCTTTTCCCAGTCCAACTCATAAAGCTCACAGCAAAGCTAAGGGCTCATTTGTAATGCACTCTAACAGGTGCAGGGTGTGTCCGTGGGAACAGGTAGGCCCTGCCTCATCTACCACTGCGTGTGTCACTGTGTTCTGATTGGTTCATATCAGCCAATGACAGCGCGTTCCATCTCCACTCCTTGTGGGACGCATTGAAACCTCGGTCTGTCATCAGTACCTTCAGAGCTCATGACGTCATCAAAGCCACCTCACAACTTGCCTGAATCACGCTAACAGTGAGGATGAACGTGGCTAGATCACGCCAACAGCAAGACAGATACAACACGCTAAATCACGCTAATAGTCAAACAGACCCACTGTGCTACTGACTGACTCAACTATGGTATCTTCTCCACGCACAGGTTCACAGCACTGATAGTCTTACAGCTCAGACTTGAGTTTGAGCTGTGTCATTCAGCAACAGTGAACTGGAGTCTGTAACTAAAGAACACAATGGGCTTGGTTTAACTGTGCTCAGTTGGGTTTTGTTGGTCGGCGTTCTTGTGTACCCGTTTTTGGGACCCTCAAGTGTTTTGAGATTCTCAAGTGTCCCTCAGATGACATCAGGGAGATGCAGCTATCCTCCGTTAGGCTCTCCTGGTGCACTGTGGGACTTGTATTGAAAGTTGTGCTGCTGTGTGCAAGTGCAGATGTTGTGCCAGGCCAAATGTATAATTAGCCACTCCAAAAAGGGGATTAAGAAGCATGAAGAAAATAGCATTAAGGTGGAGCCAGCCCATTTTAATGCGCTTTTCATTTCCTTTTATTGTCCCCACACATCCCAGACATCTTGATATGTTAATTTTTCATTAATTAATTTTGTCTTTGACACATTCATTTGTCTTTGACTAAATTCTTTGTGCATGATTTTCTGTTATAAATAAAAAGCTCTGTTAAAAGTACATCATGTTACAGGTGCATGGTGGGACCACACAGGTGGAGGGAGAAAAGAACATCAGAGGTATATCACTAAACACGCCTGCAATCACTTAAAGTCCAACCCATTTACAATTAGAGGCAGAACACTTCTAATACCCACCCACACCACTCTACCCTGACTAACACACATTCACACAAGTATACACACACACTTTTGAAATGCAACTCATTACACTACACTCTTTCTGCACGGAGTAAACGTCACAGTGACGTATAATTGTCGCGTCTCCCGGTCAAAGACGTCACCAGTGCGTCTCGACATCAACTGTACACATGTGAGTACGAACAGTAGTTTAACTGTTGTTTTGGAGCGTTTTAGTATTATTTTGCTTTCTGTCATGTTGTTCGTTTTGTGGTTACAAAAATAAAGTTAGAAAACAGCAATTGAGATGTTTCTTCTACAGAAACGTTGCTTCATAGCTTCTCAGCTAGCTCAATCTCTGTAAGATAGGTAGCTATCCTAGCTGTGTAGCATTCAGCTAAAGCATGTGAGTAGTGGATATGTCACTATTAGTGTGTGCACATTGAGATGGAAGGTGAGACATTCATCCGCAAAGTGACGATTTGACGGGGCATACACCATACCTAAACAGCGCCGAGACCACACATTTTGTATAACTGATGTAGACAGTAACGATACTCTGCTAGCTAGATAACAACACAAGCTAGACAACATAAGAAGCAAATAACAAGCAAATTTAGTCATTCTTCTGCTGAATCGATTTCAGTTTTGTTGTGCCTTAAACAGGAAAAACAACAGCGCAACAAATTTGGAGTATGAAGTGCTTTAGGGGAATTTCCTTGACTGTTTGCTGTTTCCTTGCATTATTGTCAAGCTGAAGCTGATTTTGTTTTCTTTTGGAAAGGAACGGCAGTGGAAACGGAAAGGGAAAAAAATAAGTTTGAGACCACGAAGAGAGGCTACGTATGACGGAAAAGATATCGCAAAACACGAAAGGAAGAGGAATGAAGGAAAGAACAGAAGAGAGGAAGCAGAGGCCTTGGAAGGAGGGCGGTAAGAAGAGACAGAGACATGGAGAGGAGGAGAGAGGAAGAGGAGGAGGAGGAGGCGATGGAGGAGGTCTGAGGAAACGGCTGGACGCTATGAGTGTAGGCTACTTCCGCAGAGTGAGCGAGAGACTGGAAGAGGGCTTCGCCGAGGACGAGGAGAAAGGTGAGATGGAGAAAGATCGGAGAAGGGGGAGGGGAAAGAAGGAAGAGAGAAACTGAGGGAGGGAAGGTGACAGACGCAGTGGGGAACAGACAGATAGCGCAGGTGAAAGAATACATTACAGAACTGCAGTAGCCCTGTTGACAGAATTATACTGGTGGCTACAGGAAGAAAAACATTATAATTTGAACAAGGCACTGCCGTCAGAGGAGATCAGGGTGTTTTATGAGTTTCATGAAGGAAAAACTCATTTAAGATTGATGTAACAGACCGTATCATCCGGCAGTTTGAAACTGCTTTCTTGCAGAAAAACTGACCAAAGGTAGAGAGTTCACTGGAGGGCAGAGGGTATGGTTATAGGGGGGTGAAGGGGTCATTGAGGAGGTGAGATGGATTGTTTCTGTGTCAGCTGGAATGATGCTGTGTCTGTGTCCGTCTCCCCCCCCGCAGCTCTGTTTGTGGAGAACGTCCTCTCCGAGGTGAGGGGGCGGGCCTTTCTCGTGGCCACCGACGTGACCGGCAGTGTGACCCTGCAGAGGCTGCTCCCATTGGCCAGCCCCGCCCAGGTCAGCGGGGTGTTGGCTGAGCTGGGCGGAGCCTCCGGGGCGGAGTTCCAGGCCGTCTCGTGTGACCGTTGCGGGGGTCATGTGATGGAGTCTGCGCTGAGACAGATGTCCAGGTGGACAGGTGAGACAGGTGAGACCGGGAGGCAGTGCTGATGCAGGGGCAGAGAGAGCAGAAGGGTTTCAGAGCCTAAGCAACTATGCAGCATGAACATGATGACTGTAATACAGAGTCACAGAGCCAGCAGAAAGCTGTATTGAGAGAGAGAGAGAAGGAGAGAGAGGAAGCTGTACTGAAGGAGAGAGAGAGAGCAAGCAGAGAGAAAGCTATACTGAGGGAAGGAGAGACACTGCACAGAAACTCAGGAGAAAGAGGTGAATGTTGAGTGTTTGAGTACACAGACTGTCGTAGAATCATGCATGTCTGTATGTTCTAGAGCACCACCTGGAGGAGGGTTCCTCGGAGGCAGGGGATTGTGGGACGCTGGAGGCCCAGGTTCTGTGCCTGTCAGGGGTGGTGACGGAGCAGGCGGCGGAGTTCATCAGACACACACATGGATCCCACGTAGTGCGCACCCTCATTCACACACTGGGGGGCTGCATCGGCCCCGCCCGCTCCCAGACACCAGCAGGTACTTACACACACACACACACACACACACACACACACACACACACGCACACTGGTATAAATGGTTGGTATAAATGCTCTTCTCTGACTGTGTGTGTGTTGGTTTAGGGGGGAAGGAGAGCAAGTCCAGCGCTGTACTGACAGATTTCGAGGCGCCCCCCTCCTTCGGGCCTGTTCTGAGGAGACTGGCTCTGGCTCTGATTGAGAACGTCAGCAGTAAGTCTGACCCCTGACCCCTGACCCCTGCGTCGTGTATCCTAAGAGCAGCTTCTCTTTGTGTTGGCATTCTGCGGATGCATCTGCTTCAGAGACCTAATATACACAGTAATCCTCCTTTTCCTCCACATTTTTCTCTCTCTCCCTCTCCCCTATCTCAGTCTGTCCTTCTCTCTCTCCCTGTTTCCCTCTCTTTCCCCCTTTCTCTCTCTCTCTTTCCCCTTGCCCCCCACGCCACTTCAGCTCACTGCAGCTTGCTTTATTGGCATGGTAAAGATCTGTATTGCCAAAGCATTTTGTAAGAACTGAAACAGTACAGTGAAAAATTAACAGCTAAGGACAGTATCATACATATTTCTACACACACACACACACACAGACACACATACACACACACACACAGACGCACACATACACACACATACACACACATACACACACACACACACACACACACACATATAAACACATATACACACACACACACACACACACACAGGCATACGTATGTGCACACCTTTGTGGAGTAAAATGAAAGCGAATGGTTGCCCGTGTCTCGCAGCGTGTGTGACTGACTCTGCGGCCAGCGCAGTGCTGCAGACCATGCTGGCAGTGTGCCACAGGAAGAGGCCAAAGCTGTGCAAACGGCTGACCAAGGGCATCATGGGATACCTGACGTCTCTCAGTGCTGCCCCCGGTGTCAGGTCAGTGTAACTGCTTTATTTTACACTGCAATAACAGTATAAAGTACCTCCCCGCTCAGGACACTGAATATACTGCACTATACACTCATGAATATTTTAATTAATGACTTAATTTCCTTATAGGGAATTGATTTATTCATTCATTTATTAAATATGTATGCATGTATATGATATGTATATAATACTATAATATGAATACGCATGATAATAAAGTGTGTAGTGATTTATTAATGATTTCTGCCTACGTGTGGATACCCCAGTGTGTGGTGATGAGATTTTTCCCTCTGATCACATCTCTTCACTGTGTTTTTAGGAAGGAAATTCATTCATCATTTGTGAACGATTTGACTGTGCAGCATAGCGTGCTGTAGGCACTTAAGATTGAAGCTGAACTATAAAAATATGATCCGATACGAACATCGGCTCTGTTATGTAGTGATTTTTGTTATTTAATCAGATGTGTTTGGAAATACGGAGGACGCTGTATGATAATTGTTTCGATGTGAAATGATTAAGTGTGTATATGGTAATTAGGTGAGTGTGGTTATGAAATGGGTGTAGTGTGATTAAATTTGCGTATGGTGATGAAGTGAGAATATGAATATAAAGAGGGCATATGGTAATTAAGTGGGTGTGTGATGACTGAGCGTGTATATGGTGATTAAATGTGTGTGTGTTGTGTTTCTCTCTGCCGCAGCCCGCTCCTGGTGTTTCTGAAGGACCAGGCCTCTAGCAGGCTCATTGAGACAGTCCTCCAGACATCCCACAAGGCCCTGCTGCGTGACCTCTACAAGAACCACCTCCGGGGTCAGCTGGTCACACTTGCTCTCCATCCAATCGCCAACTTCCCCGTGCAGAGACTGACAGCAGCTTCCACCAGTTACAAGCTTGTACGCTATTTTGGTCCCACCTGTTTTTTTTTTTCCTCTGGCCATTTCCCTCTCTCCCTCCCTAAATGTTTCCCCTTCTCTTACTCCTGGGTTTTATTTGGGGGGCAGATATTGTACTGCCTTGAGGAATAGTCCTCCTGGACAGGGGGAAACTAACCCCCTGTGATTGGTTCATGAGTGTGATTCCAGGAGCGTGGAAGGTTAGAGGCCTCACTGTTTCTCGCTGTCTCAGTTCCTGAAGGTTAGAGGCCTCACTGTTTCTCGCTGTCTCAGTTCCTGAAGGTTAGAGGCCTCACTGTTTCTCTGTCTCATTTCCTGAAGGTTAGAGGCCTCACTGTTTCTCTCTCTCTCTCAGTTCCTCAAGGTTAGAGGCCTCACTGTTTCTCTCTGTCTCATTTCCTGAAGGTTAGAGGCCTCACAGTTTCTCTCTGTCTCAGTTCCTGAAGGTTAGAGGCCTCACTGTTTCTCTCTGTCTCATTTCCTGAAGGTTAGAGGCCTCACTGTTTCTCTCTCTCTCTCAGTTCCTCAAGGTTAGAGGCCTCACTGTTTCTCTCTGTCTCATTTCCTGAAGGTTAGAGGCCTCACAGTTTCTCTCTGTCTCAGTTCCTGAAGGTTAGAGGCCTCACTGTTTCTCTCTGTCTCAGTTCCTGAAGGTTAGAGGCCTCACTGTTTCTCTCTCTCTCTCAGTTCCTGAAGGTTAGAGGCCTCACTGTTTCTCTCTCTCTCTCTCAGTTCCTGAAGGTTAGAGGCCTCACTGTTTCTCTCTGTCTCAGTTCCTGAAGGTTAGAGGCCTCACTGTTTCTCTCTGTCTCAGTTCCTGAAGGTTAGAGGCCTCACTGTTTCTCTCTCTCTCTCAGTTCCTGAAGGTTAGAGGCCTCACTGTTTCTCTCTGTCTCAGTTCCTGAAGGTTAGAGGCCTCACTGTTTCTCTCTGTCTCAGTTCCTGAAGGTTAGAGGCCTCACTGTTTCTCTCTCTCTCTCAGTTCCTGAAGGTTAGAGGCCTCACTGTTTCTCTCTGTCTCAGTTCCTGAAGGTTAGAGGCCTCACTGTTTCTCTCTGTCTCAGTTCCTGAAGGTTAGAAGCCTCACTGTTTCTCTCTCTCTCTCAGTTCCTGAAGGTTAGAGGCCTCACTGTTTCTCTCTCTCTCTCAGTTCCTGAAGGTTAGAGGCCTCACTGTTTCTCTCTGTCTCAGTTCCTGAAGGTTAGAGGCCTCACTGTTTCTCTCTCTCTCTCAGTTCCTGAAGGTTAGAGGCCTCACTCTTCCTCTCTCTCTCTCTCTCAGTTCCTGAAGGTGTTTGAGGAGCTTATTGAGGGCCTGGAGGCCATACTGGCAGCGGGTCACATGGGTGTGATCATCCAGCTGGCGGAGAGCTGCGCAGAGTGGGAGGAGAAGCAAGGCCAGCTGCTGCAGTGCCTCCTGCAGGTGCGGCTGACTCACTGCAGCTTGCTGCAGAACCGTGTCCTTCTCACTGTGGAAAAGCGCTTGGGGGAGGGGGGTACTTTTTCAGGTGATGATCAGTGGGGTCTGTTATTTTAAGGTGTAAATTTGTGAAGGTGTTGACAGACCCTCTCTGCCCCCCCCCCAGGCCTTCCACTGTGCTGACCCCCCTTCCCTCCAAACCTCCTGCCTCCCCCTCTTCCTGTCTCTGCTCACACATGAGGTGTACTATGGAGATCAAACAGCAGGGGGCAACAGTGAGACACAGGTCAGTATCTTTGGTGCTTAACAAAAGTTTGCCTTAAGCACTTGTGTGGAGTTTTATGTTATTGGGCATGTGGAAGTTTACTTGCCTGTGTGTGGTATGTGTTTGCATTTTATTTGGAATGACAGAGTCTTTAAGTTGTATACATGGCTTTGCACTTAAGTGTCAGTCTGGGGACACATTTGTGATGTCAGCACTGTGTTTGGCACTGACGCTTGTTCATGTGTGGTTAGAGGTGTCCTGTTTGTGCAGCTTTTCATGCTACTTAATTAGATGAACTGTGTAAGTTGCTCTGGATGAGAGCATCTGCCAAATGAGAGGAATGTAATGATATAAAACATCTTCGCTGAATCTGACTGGCCTTCGCCGGTCCTCCCTCTGACCCCTGAGGGCAGTGCAGCATTAATCTGCTCTGCTGGCTGTGCTAATGCTCTGCCTTGGCTCGGCCCACTCTAGCGCCCCCTGGCTTCTATCTGCTACCACGGATCGCGTCTTGTCCAGTCGCTGGCCAAGTTTAAGGACCGCACCCTGCTGCTGAACAGCCTCCGCCAGCTCTCCCCCGCTGACCTCCTGACCCTGGGAACCGACCAATCAGGGAGCCACGTGCTGCAGGCTCTGCTGACATCATCGAGTGACAAGGGGAGGGGCAAGATCCTGAGGCGGCTGGAGGTGTGTGTGTGGGGGGTGGGTTTGAGATGGGGGGAGTCGCATGACTTAATGTCACCATAGAGCACCATAGAGTCAGTTCCACAGCTTGGTGGCAGTTCTTAATACAGAGACCAACATACACACTCTACACACACACACACACACACACACACTCACACTCACACACACACACACACACACTCTCTCCTCACAGCCTCACACTGATATAGTCACTGCACACACTTCTCTCAGGGCTGGTACTTGCTCCTCTCAGGTTGTTTGCGTTTTTTATCTGCAGTCAAATGTCTGCTTTGCATGCTTACTGTAATACCCGCTTTCCTCTCTCTCTCTCTCTCTCTCTCTCTGCCTCCCTCCCTCTCCCCGTTCCCTCTCTACCTTTTCTCTCTCATACCTCCCCCCCTTGTCCCTCCCTCCCTCTCCTCATTCCTCATTTCTCTCCTCTCTCTCCTCCCTCCCCCTTGTCCCTCCCCTCTCTCCCCTCTGTCCTCCTTCCCTCTCCTTGTCCCTCCCCTCTGTCCTCCTTCCCTCCCTCCCTCTCCTTGTTCCTACTTTCTGTCTCTCCAGGGCCAGTACGTCCAGCTTGCCTGTTCGAGGTTTGGCAGTCGTGTTTTGGAGGCTGTGTGGAACAGCACCACCGTGAGTCAGAAGCAAGGCATTGCCCAGGAGCTGGGTGAGGAGATGACAGGAACCATTCCCCTCACATACATCGTACATTCTCATGACCTGGATGGAGTGACACATCTGCCTCTGATGAATTATCTGCAGTTTACAGTGATCAGGTCGTGGCCAAAACTGTGGGATGACCGTGTTTCTGTTGCGGTCGAAATACTCAGGTCCCAGCATGCAGTTGGATAGAGGCCATGAGCTGCCTCGTTTCCCTGTGCTTGCCTTTTATGCCTCCAGCCTACATCCTGTTTGTAGGAAGTCACCAAGTGTGTATTGGTATGCTTATATATGCTTTCTATAAACTCTCCATCCCTCTCTCTCCTTCTCTCTCTCTGTCTCTCACCCCCCGTTCTCCGCTCGCAGCTCCTAGCGAATCGGTGCTGAGGTCGGATCAGTTCGCTCGCCACGTTTGGGGGAAATTGGCGCTGACCCACTTTCTGAAGAGGCGGGGCCAGTGGCTGGAAATTCAGACTGGCCAATCAAAGAAGAGGAAGATGTTTAATGACATTCTGGAATGAGAGGAAGAGAGAAGCGGGGCTTGTGCCAGGGTTTTTACTGTCAGCTGTACATTGTTTTTTCTTGCAGATTTGAATAAACAAATCCAGAACATTTTCTCAGCGTCCCAGAGCAGCCTTGTAAAGCTGTGGGGGATTTTTTTGGACTCGGGCTCTTCTTGATGCACACACTGGTCGGGGTAAATATTTATATTTGTGTTCAGTGTAAACAGGCTACAGCCAGAGGAGACTGCGCTGCTGTTTGCAGATAGCAGTGGCTTGGGGGGCTCCAGAACCTTCTGTGAACAGCAGAAGCATATGGGGTGGCACAGATACACAGCTCCTGTGTGTGCTGTACTGTCACTGTGTTCTGCTGCACACAGTGAGGCGTGAGTCACTGGGCCTGGAGCGGATTCATTACACTACATTACTGGCATTTAGCAGACACTCTTATCCAGAGCAGCTTGCATTGATTACAGGTTTTTACAGTATTATCCATTTATACAGCTGGATATTTACTGAGGCAATTGTGGGTTAAGTACCTTGCCCAAGGGTACAGCAGCAGTGCCCCTGCGGGGGATCGAACCAGTAACCTTTCGGTTACGAGTCCTGCTCCTTAACTACTGACGCACACACTCACAAAACTCACTCACGCACACACTACTGTGGAGACATCACAAACTCACATGCTCAGGCCGTTATGTGTGTAACCAGAGGAAGCACATGAAGGATACTTAAGGATACGACCCTCCATTCAGAAACATGAGTCAGAGAGGAGGTCCAGAGTCCAGGGAAGCCCCACCCTAGATGTTCTGTTAAGAGCAGATATTCAGCTCCTGCGTTCGCCTTGTCCTCCATACAGGAGCTTCCAGCTGGGAACAGGAAGTGTGTCGTCTGACTATGGATGTCGTTTTAGAACATGCCCCTTCGAGAAAAATTATCTTTAAAAGCCGAGTCACAGCGTTAGAAGCTTCAGCAAAGGCCAGAGACTGTGTTTCCATTGCGACTGGCAACCAAGATACCTGGCCATGGGCAAAAATTTGCGTGCACCTGAATTTCCTGGACAGTGGTGAAGCACATGGTGTCTGTCTGAGAAATTCACCCTTCCCTGAAACAACCTGCCGCTCATTAACGCTGGCATCTGGAGTGCCACCTCCCTCACGCTGAATTATCCGGCAGGATGTGCTGAAGCAGATGGTTTGTGTGCAGAGTCTGTAAGGGTCAGTGCAGGTATATGTATTGAGACGGGTAACTGCTGCAGTTTAAATTCCAGCTGTATAAATGGGTTTGTAGAAAAATCTGTGAAGCTGACAATTACAAGCATTGTTAATGGCCTTGCTAATCAAACGTAACAGAAAAGGCTCCTGGACAGGAGTTCTTCTCTACTGAGTGCCTAAGAGGCTGAAGAATGCTATAATTAAGATAAATGCATCTTTCCCAGAGCCAGTCCCAGCACACAGATGTGTGCAGTGGATTTAAATCAGGCTTCTGTAATGGCAAGCATGTTACGTCTGTAAATACCTGGAGCTGAACACCTAAGGCGTGTGTGTGTGTGTGAGAGAGTGAATATGTATGTGTTTGCGTGGGTGTCTGTGTGTGTGTGTGTGTGTTGGTGGAGGTACCTCCAACATCTCCCCTTTCCTCAGAGAGCAGGACCAAAACCAGCACTGGCTGCAGCACTGTGGGGGGAGAAAGTGAAAGAGCACAGGAGAGAGTGAGTGTGTGTGTGTCAGTTTGTGCGGTATAAGTGCTGAGTGTGTGTGTGTGAGCGTGCGTGCAGTATAAGCACTGCGTGTGTGTGTGTGTGTGCACTCGCAGTGTAAGTGCTGAGTGTGTGTGTGTGTGTGTGTGTGTGTGTGCGCGTGCAGTGTAAGTGCTGAGTGTGTGTGTGTGTACGCTCGCAGTGTAAGTGCTGAGTGTGTGTAATACAGTTGTGTGTAAAGCTGCACAGTGGGGCTTCATGCTGTGCCACGCTTTCACACCAGCATCACTTTCACATTCACCTCCCGCTAACACCTGAGCGTGTCCGCGTGGCAGAGTGCATAAATACAGCAACAAGCTCTCCCTCCGAACGGGGCTCTCAGGAGAGAGGACACAGGGGAGATCCCTCCGCTTTGGACACAGTTCTGCTGGTCAGGCAGCAGGCAGGGACAGAGAAAAGGTGATATGATTATGAAGTGTATGTACTGAGATGAGCGTGAAGTCATTTTAGACTCATTTAGACTCTGCGTCTGAACTGCTTTGAGGAATTTGGATTCCGCACTCTCTGAATGTCCCTGGAATCTGCTACGATGCTCAGAGCTCTGTAACACTCTGCTGCTGGCATTACAGGTCACTGGTTTATTACTAACCTACTAGTTTATCATTAGTAGTGTTAGTTTATTAGAACTCTTTGCATTTCTTTTGAGTAACTAGCAGACTGTTGGTGCCATTTGTGTATCTCTTGATTAGGTGGGAGATTGCTGTTTCTCGGTTCATCTGCTGAGTCAAGAATATCCAGAAGTTTCTGTACAGAGTACATTGGGCAGAGTGTGACTCTCAAAGACTTGAAGAATTCATTTTATTTAACTTTAAAATTTTCCATTATTGTTCTCAAACAAGAGGTGTGACAGAGGTATTAATGTTTTACTTTACACTCTAATCATCATCGTAGCAAACTTCAGAATGGCTTTGCAAGACGTGTGCGGTTTCTGGGACACCCCTGTATATCCCAGATGGAACACTCCGGCCTCCCTCTCCATGCCTGTGGGAGATACCACCGGTGAATGGGAGGGGGGTGAGCTCATTCAGCAAGCAACAGGGAAGGACAAAGGGAGTCCACTGAGCCTGTATGTGCCTGCTCCAGAGCTCTTTACCCAGAATCCTCTGCAGGTGGAGCGTGGCGGGCAGGACTCCGCCTCCGTGGCCCCGCCCTTCGCCCTGTCGCACGGCACCACCACGCTGGCGTTCGTGTTCCAGGGGGGCATCGTGGCGGCGGCCGACACCCGCGCCAGCTGCTCGGGGCTGATCTGCTGCCCGGCGGCCCAGAAGGTTCTGCCGGTGCACTCGCACCTGGTGGTGACCACGTCGGGCAGCGCCGCCGACTGCGTGCTGTGGGAGCGCGTCCTGGCGCGAGAGTGCCGGCTGTACCAGCTCCGCCACCGCCGCCGGCTGCCCACGGGGGGCGCCGCCAAGCTGCTCTCCCACATGCTGCACCCCTTCAAGGGCACCGACGTGTGCGTGGCGGCCATGCTGTGCGGCTGGGATGGGGGCGAGCGGGGCGGGGCGGGGAGGGAGGACGGAGGGATGAATTTGGAGGGAGAGAGGAGGGGGCGTGGTGCAGAAGGGAGTGGTGGGAGGAGGGAAGAGAGAGAGGGGAAGACAGAGTCAGGTCTGAGGGGGGTGGGCCCGAGACGAGGTGAGGCGGGCAGAGAGGGGCGACACCCGGCAGTCATGAAACAGCTCGGCGGCGGTGCTTCTTTGGCGCCAAGCGGGAGGAGACGGACGAAACCGAGGGCTCAGATAGACGGAGAGGAGCAGAAACGCAGCGCTGAAAGGAGGACGCCTGTCTCAGCCGGCCGGGACAGAACCGCGTCCCAGACAGGAGGAGGAGCGGGCTCGGGACCCAGGCTGTACTACGTGTGCAGTGACGGGACCCGCCTGCAGGGGGAGCTCTTCTCTGTGGGCTCCGGCTCGCCGTACGCCTACTCCGTGCTGGACGGCGGGGTGCGCTGGGGGCTGGACGTGGCCGAGGCCTGCTCGCTGGCCAGACAGGCCGTGTTCCGCGCCGCCCACCGCGATGCCTACTCCGGAAACTGCGTGGACCTGTACCACGTCACCGCCCGTGGCTGGAGGCGCAAGGAGAGGGAGGACCTGAGGGAGGAGTACTACAGAGAGAGGGAGAGAGAGAGGGAGAGGGTGGAGGAGAGGAGGAGGCAGAGGGAGAGGGAGGAGGGGGAGGGGGAAGGGAGGAGTATAGTCCCTCGACAGTAGAATCCCTTCCGATGGACACTAACATGAAGTCAGTTGAATCCTTTAAGAGTAATACAAAGAAGTATCTTTTTAGACTGCTGCTTTTAATGGTATATTGACTCTTTCCACTTGTATTCACCATGTTCCTTTTTATTGTGTCTGCTTTTTACCAGTAACTTTTTTATGTATTATCTGTTTAGATATTTAGTACAGTGATCAACATTTGACTGTTGATGTGAGAGAGGGAGAAGGAGGGGTACCACATGGGGTTGGCTGTCAGAGAAGAGGGAGTTGGGGTTGAATTTACAGAAGGGAAGACGAAAGAGCGGGATTACAAGAGTGGAAATGGACAGCCGATTTTGAAAACGAAAGAAATTTTAGACGTCCAGTAACGCTGTGCAAAATAAGATGAGATTGAGACAGCCGAGCCCATAGATGGCGCCCGCGAGTTCACCTGTGATAAGTGAGAGGCGCGCATCCGCCTTCTGCGCGTTCCCGACGGATATACGCCATCTTTTACGTCACATCACGAACGCTAACATTTTCAAAGATGGCGCTCGCTAGTGTGCTAAGGAGTGAGTCTGCGGATTTTTCCAGCCCCTGCGCCCAGCCCTTTGCGTTCGGGGCCGGCTTGGATCGGACCGAACTGGGCTTCGGGGCGGCGCAGGGCGACGGGCTGAGCTTCGCGGTGAAGTCTGCTCTGTCCCCCGAGGATGACGAGGGTCCCGAGAGGAAGATCGAGTTCCTGCACGGAACCACAACTCTGGCTTTCAAAGTAAGTCTTTATTTAATGCTTTGTCCAGTAACCTGCTTAGATATTTACCTAACGCTCTAACATTTAATGAATGTATTTCTGATTAAAACGCAATATAACGGCTTTGATCATCTTATGTTTGCGGTATATTGTGTGTCCAGTGCTAGCTAGCGCTTGATTCTGCCAGTCACCGGCTAACCCTCGCTAATTAGACAGCGGTGCTGCTAACTGTGTTCAGAATCACTGTTTTACATAATCTACAATAAGTAGGGAGAAACGTGCGCGCTTAGCTAAGCAGCTAGTTCATTTGACAGAAAATAGCGATATGTGTCTGTCGGTAGCGGTAAGATGAGTTTTTAGCGAAGAATTGTGAAACGCCACCGACTGTGATAGCTCTGTGTCTACCACCAACTGCGGCTGCAAGGCTAGCTGGTTAACTTAAACTCTTGAAAACTTTGTACAAGAGTTCATCTAAGCTGTTAGAAAACCCAGCTAACGCCTGCGGTCAATGGAAATGTTTCAGTTTCAATTAAATATCTGAGGGTAACCGTAGCCCCACTTACCTTAACCCCTAAATCCAGTACAGAGTAAGTGATAACCTTGTAACCAGGATACTCATAATTGGGGAGTGCTAGAGATGAACTGTTCCTTGCATCCAGGAAAAAGGCTGTCTCCAGATATTAATGGAAAGCAAAGAATGGATGAATGACATGCAGAGTTGTTACATTACATTATTACATTAAATCAATATCATTTAGTAGATGTCCTTATCTAGTACAACTTACATATATGTAGGTTACAGTGTTATCCATTTATACAGCTGAATATTTACTGAGGCAGTTCTGGGTTAAGTACCTTGCCCAAGGGTACAACAGCAGTGTCTCAGTGGGAAATCGAACCAGCAACCTTTCTTCTAAAAGTACTTACCGCTCCTTACCACTACACCACACTGTGCTTCAGTTCGCTGTTTAAATGCGGAGACCGTCAGGTGGTTGGAGGAATAGCCATCAGTTCGGTATGGAGTCCTCCCCTCCAGCAGTGGCAGGGATGTGCCGTTGTTCCAGGCCAGTGATGCAGGGTGTTAGAGTGCGACAGGCGGTACCCTCTGAGTACCTGTGGGCCGGGCTTCAGGTGTGTTAGGAGGGATTGAGTCTAGTGTGTAATGAGACAGTACATTTCATAGCCTCAGCACAGATGGGCTGTGATGTCATACAAATGAGACGAGAAACAGGAGCTGGGACTGAAGGCGATCCAAGGCCATTTCACCCACTTACCACGAGGCCCCTGCAAGGACAGTTCTACAGCCACTAACTACCCCTCATCTCCTCTCCCAGTTTGATTAGAGGACACACTTTATAGGGTTAGACTTGAAGACTGAGGCTGTCTGGCTCCTGAACAAACGACAGTCAGTTTTTGTTTACTTTGTCAGTTTCTTTTGTGCATGTTGAACAGCACCTGAAATCTCTGCAGGTGTGATTGTAACCTGTGAGCCACTCCGCTACCTGTCTGCTCCCTGTGTCTCTCACAGCTGTGATTAGCCAGCCACACCTCCCCTCTCTCCTGTGATTGGTTAGCTAACCCCCCCTCCTCCCCGTGTCTCAGTTCCAGCACGGCGTGATCGTGGCGGTGGACTCGCGGGCGACGGCGGGCTCCTACATCGCCTCGCAGACGGTGAAGAAGGTGATCGAGATTAACCCCTACCTGCTGGGCACCATGGCGGGCGGTGCGGCCGACTGCAGCTTCTGGGAGCGGCTGCTGGCGCGGCAGTGCCGAATCTACGAGCTGCGCAACAAGGAGCGCATCTCTGTGGCCGCCGCCTCCAAGCTGCTGGCCAACATGGTGTACCAGTACAAGGGCATGGGGCTCAGCATGGGCACCATGGTCTGCGGCTGGGACAAGAGGGGCCCAGGTAACTGCACTCAGATCAGCCGCACGCTCCCGCCCGCGTGCGTCCGACTGCAGGCCGTCTGCTTCTGACTGTGCTGAGATCAGTTAAATACACACACCCATGTACGTTTGACGGCAGTGTCTGTGCTTCTGGCTGTACTGTAGTAAACTAAATACTCACACTCTTTCTTATCTGACTACTGAGATCAGCTAAACACTCAAACTCGTGTGTGTGTGTGTCTGACTGCAGAGAGTCTTTGTGTGGCTGCACTAAGATCTCCGAAAAGCTCACATCCATGTCTGTCTGACTGTACTGAGATCAGCTGAATACTGCTGTGTGTCTGACTACTGAGATCACCATACACTTCTGTCTTCGAGGTACCGAGTCTGCACAGCAATACAGAAAAGAGTTAAACATCATGTGCGCCTGTGACTGACCTAAGAACAGTCTGGTCACCTCACAGACACCCAGGTGTCACACATCATTGCCTGTGTCTCAGGTGTCTGGTGACCTGCGTCACTGCCCCCGGCCCCCGTAGCGTTGCCATGGCAGCGTGACCGTGTTTAGGGATGCGCTTTATGAAATGTCGTTTTGAGCAGCCAGTTCTGAGGCTCCTGTCTCTCCCCTCATTGCTTCCACAGTGTGAACCTCCAGCTCGCTGTCTGAATAATGACTCGCTGCACAGAGACCTGCAGTCCCTCCCTCTCAGACAGCAGCATGAATCATAATTACCCAGAGATCTGTCATTTTATGCACAGTTCCCGGGCTTTCTTTGATGAATATTGAATTCTAGATTTTTTCTTCAAGTTTCTCGTTGATGAACACAGAAATGTTGAAAAATCCTGAAAGAGCAAATGCTGTCTGGTTTGAGGGGAAATATTGCAAAGTTCGCAGAGTCAGGAAATGACTAGGAGTTCTGAAGTCTTGGGAACATGCTGCAAAATGAGGTTCTCACATGGCTTATATTAAAAGTGGCTGCAATGTCAGGTACATTTTTCTCCCAGAAAAGAAGCGTCAGTGGAACGCTCACTTGCTGTACTCCTTACTAACAGTAAAATTATGTGACACCGGTTAGCTGAGGAAAAGATTTTTGTCTTTCATTAAGCACTGTATTTTGTGCTGCCACTCCTCATTGAATTCAAGCCATTTTGAAGCTGTTGCATAAAAGTATGTTTACTCCAGTACTGAGGTATGCTAGTATGTGCCAGAGCGTGTGTCTGTCTGTGCAGGACCAGATGCCTGGATTTATGAGCCTCTGTCCACAGTCTCTGTGGAGGTGCAGCGGGGATGCAGTTTGCTCTGGTATTTAGGGCCTGAGTAGGACCTCAGTAAAATTCAAACAGACTTGTTTTAAATGTTCAGACTGTACTGCTGTAATACTGTCTGTTGAGGGTGCGGTGTCTTTTCTGGGGAGACGGACTGTGGGGTTGTGGGAGATGTAGTTTGTTTGGGTACAGACCCCATGCTGTTGAATGAAGCCCAGTAAAGCAGCCCCAAGCCAACAGGTCACGCTCCGCCTACACCCGAGTATGGCAGGTAAGAGCGGGGCTCGATGAGCCTGCTCAGCTCAGAAAGGAGAGACAGGATTTTGGTGTCGTCTTCAATGTCCACCACCAGGGGGAGCTAGTTTTCTCTGACACTCACTTCAAACATGTTGTTTGCTGGTTCCAATATACCTGGAATACTGTGTGGTACAATATGTGTACTAGTAAAGAGTAGGGCTTTTAACTCAGGTCATTGGTTCCATTCTTAACTGTTCTTGTACTCCAGGGGAATGTATTTGCCCAGGTAAATGGTTCAGCTGTATAAGCATGCATAACTCACTCTGCATATGAGCTGTATAGGCATATTTAGCCTGTGGACAGAGGTGTGTGCGTGTTCAGTGCCGATGCGTGATCGTTCATGTTGTTCATTGGGATGTTTTTTTGATTCAGACCTGAGACCAATTATATGTGGGAAGTGTGAGGGCTGTGAGAAGCCAGCAGCGCAGATACAGCCTCGCTGCAGGGAATGCACTGGGGTGCCTCTATCTTTGCATTTCAAACCCCCAATAAAGATTCTTCCCATTTCTTTAAACAAAATGAAAAAATAAGCACATTTTAATAGCAAGATTAGTTGCACATATAGAAGTATGTTGCATAATGGCAGTGCTTTATTCTGGCATACATTAATGAAGGAAACCTGCGCTGACTACCAAACGCTCGAGGGAGCGGTAGCTGTACCGAGTATGTTCTGCCACCAGGGGGCAGTGCGCTGCGAGCGTTCCTGTGTGTCGCTGCGTGGCGAGCGGGCCCCGGCGCAGAGATCCGGCCGTACGTCAGGAGCGCGGCGTTTACGGCGCGTTACACGCTGACACAGTAATGGGAAAATCGATCCGCGGGCGACGGCCGGTCGGCCAAGCGCAGCGTCGTGATGGAGGAAGAGTTTGGCCAGGACAAGTGGGTCAGCCTCGCACCCCCGCATGCGATCGATGGGGTTTATATATAGCGCGTAGCGCGTTCTCACCGCGGCAACAGCCTGGGAGCCCGGGGTGTAAAAATGACACAGCGAGCGCGCGGGGGAGGGGACGAGTGACGGCTATTAAACAGCATCATGAGTTCAGAGTAACGTCTGTGGAAGCTGGGCAGCTCCATCGCCTGTTAGCAGGCGAGCAGAGAAATGGAGAACCAAACGTCATACAGATTAAATGAAGCCCAATTAAGAAAAAAGCTCATTAAAGCCGGAGCGGCGTCAGGCGCTGTTCTTCCCCTGATTAAGTGTCAGGCCTGTAAAGTGTAAATCAATCCAGGAGCAATTAGGAGCAAAACCAATTATGTGACATGAGAGGAAGAAGCGGAGGCAGTTGAGAACTATATTACAGCGCGCAGTCTCATGCGTGTGAATGCCCTCCGGACAGGGCGTGCTCTCTCTGCTGCTCGCACCGGATGATTGGACACGGGAACTGTCAGTCACTTTGATTGACAGGTCCAGCGATGGGAGGCAGCCTTGCGGTTGGTTCATGTCTGTGGGCTGTGTGTCGTTCATTGTTTTCGGTCAGTCGGTGACGTGGAACAGGAAGGCAATCCCTGGCCGTCATGGGATGGAGTGTGTTCTCACAGTGCCGTCGTCCAGGTGTGTCTTTGCCTTCTCACCTTCCGTTCCCCGGGGGGGGGGGGGTCGGGGACAGGTGTCTCCGGTGGGGAGTCCCTGACACTGAACTCGAGAGCACGCTGCGTTCCAAAGAGCGCGTCTGTGTTCAGCAGCTGCCTCTGTGCTTCGGTAACTCCCAGACGCGTCAGGAGGGCATCCTTCGCCATCTGCTGGCCAGAGTGGGAATGACTCTTAATTACCGAGGCTTGTACGGGTCATGCCCTTCAGTTCACAGCTGCGGAGACTGCTACCAGAGGAGGAGAACACTGTAGCACAGACTGGCCTGCAGTCTGGCGCGGAGTTACCTCCCTGCTGTAAACTGAGAACGCGTTCACTGAAACCGAGCAATGGGAATGAGCGCGCGGTAGACCCGCCTCCTCCCTGCGGTTGGCTGGGGCTGTCTGTGCGTGCTTATCTCAGGTCAGCTCACAGATGTCACCGCACCTGCGAGTAAGGCTGGGTATGGTTTAAAATTTTTCGGTATCAGTGCCGATACCGGTACCTGGAATTCAGTGCCGGTACCAAAACGATACTTTTTTCGGTACCTCATTATGCTCATTGTTGCATAAACTAACGTTAACTAAATAAACGAGTTCACAGCACTGAACTCTAAGATATGGAAAGAACGTAACTGCTTCCCTTTATTGCCGAAGTTGCAGAAACCATGGCGTCCAGTGCACCGCACCGCGTCAATTTTCCGTGGACCCTAAAGGGGATATTCCTGCCTTTTTCTACCACGCAAAGGGGTTTACAGTCATATCTTCAATCCATTTATAACAATAATGCCTAAGGTAGGTAGCTAATGCTAGCCAGCAATGATTTATGAATCCGTGTGGCCTGAACTAGCTAACGTCAGAGAAAATGCGGATTATGGAAAAAAAAAAAAAAACTTCATTTGTAGGGAGCGAATAACATGTAATTTTTTATGTAATAGCTTTATATGCAGCTCACAGGGATTAAAATAACATTTATATATATATAGCTTTATAACAAATCATACTGAAATCAATATAGCTGCCCAGCAAGCTAGCAAGCACAATTATAAGTGACAACAGTCGCTGCAATATTCCGCTTTTAGGCACTGACAAACGTTTGCAGCTATTTAGCTCTATTTTTGTCTGAGATTTTTAGCTGTGAACCCATTACAATGAGGAAACTAGCTACATATCTACGTATCGGAATGTCAGTAACCTTGGTGTAGTTGTCCACTCCTTTGTCAAGGGAACTGTTTATGATAGCCTTCGCTGCAAGACCGTCTGTGCTCATTATCACTGTCTGGCAAGTGCGGGCTCGATCCGTATATATCTCGATGTTCATACGCAGTTCAGTAACCATTAAAGTTAAAGCTACTTTACGACTGTAAATTCCTGTAGGCTATTCCTCAGTTATACATGTTCCATTAACTTCATTGTCAAATCGTGTCAAGTCAAATCACGCCTTGATTCTTATTCTTATATGCATTATGGGTGTAACTTGGTTGAAAATATGACTGTAATCCCCTTAGTTTGGCGGAAAAAGACAGTTTCCCCATTATAATCAATGGGGAATGGACATGTTGCGGTGCGCTAGCCTCCATTCTGATGTCTGCAACTTCTGATTTGCTCTACCTCTCCAGTCTCAATACACGATCTCTTTTACAGCTCCCGAATATAGCCTACCTAGCCCCTAGTCATGTATAGCTAACTAACGTTAGCTAGCTCACTCTCCCACACACTCCCTGTTAGCAACATTAGGTATCAAGTATTTAATGCTGGCTAGTTTGCTAAAAGCATCTGATATCTGTTGAACGATCAGCTGAGAATTTCATTGAGCAAAGCCTTAAATGAGAAAGCCAACAGGGAGTCCTTATCACAAAGTACCTAAATGTAGCACCGAACACGTAAACAGATTTCGATACTCGGTAGTACCGACGTTATTCGGTCGGTGCTTTAAAAGTAGAGCCTCGATACCCAGCCCTACCTGTGAGCGTCTGCCGGAATGAGGGAGTTGTTTGAGCGGGTCAGAGCGGTCACACTGATGAAGACCCGCCATTGATTTCTCATTTTCCCCGACGACTCAGGCCAGGCTGACCAGGGATCATTGGAACTTAATGTCGCCGCGGTCGATGCGTGTGCGTGCGTGTGTGTGTGTGTGAGATGTATGGAACAGCCAGGCCGGCCCCTCTGTCCCAATTACCGCCCCTCTCAGCTCAAGGCCCTGAGGGGCTGCAGAGGGTGTAACTCACAGGGAGTGTTGGGCTGTCACCACGCGGTCCTGACCCAGGCTGTGGAATTAACCCAGCGCTAATGCTAACCCAACGCTAACGCTAACCCCGCTGCTGCTCCGCACACCTGCCTGTCAGCCCTGGCCAGCTGTCACGCTAACGCTGGCCTCTCACGCGCGTGTTAGCGTCGCTTTCAAAGACACAACCGCCTGTTTGTTCAGTAAGAAACTATTGGTTAGATTAGTGACAAACACACACACACACACACACACACACACACACACACACACACAAAATAGTCACATTTATCCATGCACACGCTCACTCACGCTCAAACAGTCAAACGTGCTTCCTCACACACACACACACACTGTATACACTCACATTTAGATGTATGCACACTTTCAAACATGCAGTCCTACCTGCTTGCACACACACACACACACACACACACACAGTGCCGTGCTGGACTCCCATGTCCACACTGCAGGGAGGGGGTAATGGACGCTCCCCGGGGGCTATTAATAACCCCCCGCGCAGGGGCAGCAGAGCCCCCCTCCGCTCTCCCCCTGCCTGTCACCTGGGGTCAGAGGTGGGGGCACCTGTTCTGCAGGGAGCGGATCGATAGTTAATTAGGTTAATTCAGAGAGATGGATGGCCCTGTGGCGGCGCTCCTGTCTGTGTCAGCGCTTTCAGGGGCCGCGGGACGGGCGAGCCGCTGTCTGTTACACCTTCCCCACTGTCACCTGGAGACACCCTGCAGAGTCAGCAAGGAGCCAGCGCTGTATTAATCACACACGCGCACACACACACATACACACGCACACATGCAGACACGCAGACACACACACACTCTCCCAGCAGGAGTCTGTGCATCCAGAGCATTGCATTTAAACCTGCTTATACCTCCCTCTCTTCCTCTTCTCCCTCCCTCCTATTTCTCCTGTCTCTCTCCCTCCCCCTACCTTCCTCCTACCTCTCTCCCTCCCTCCCTCTTCTGTCTGCCTCTCTCTCCCTCTCCCTCTCTTCCTCTCCCTCTCCCTCTCTCTCTCTCTCCCTCTCTCTCTCTTCCTCTCCCTCTCTCTCTCTCTCTCTCCCTCTCCCTCCTTCCCTCCCTCCCTCTCTCTCTCTCTCTCTCTCTCTCCCCCCTCCCTCCCTCCCTCTTCTGTCTGCCTCTCTCTCTCCCTCTCTCTCCCTCTCTCTCTCCCTCTCCCTCTCTATCTCTCTCTCTCTCTCTCCCTCTCTCTCTCTCTCCCTCTCTCTCTCCGCAGGTCTGTACTATGTGGACTCTGAGGGGAACCGGGTGTGCGGGGACCTGTTTGCGGTGGGCTCGGGCTCCATGTACGCGTACGGCGTGCTGGACAGCGGCCTGCGGCCCGACCTGACGGTGGAGGAGGCGTGTGAGCTGGGCCGGCGCGCCATCTACCAGGCCACCTACCGCGACGCCTACAGCGGCGGCACCGTCAACCTGTACCGCGTGCACAGCGAGGGATGGGAGAGGGTGTCCCAGGAGGACGTGCTGCAGCTGCACCAGCAGTACCGCCAGGAGTCCGCCTAAAAACGCACGGGGGGGACCGCCTAGTGGGGGGCCGGGGGGGGGGGGAGCGGCAGTGAGCTCTGCTCTGCGTTTACTCAAATCATACATAGCACACTACTGTTACAGGTTCTTCTTCAGATGTACAGTTTTCCGTTAAGTTTATTGTATTGCACTGGGCTGCAGTTCCCCTCTGGTGCCTGCAGACGGTGGGGGCGCTGTTGGACATCGGCTTGATGAAGCCCGTCCAGCTGTCGCCCTGAGTGATGACATTTCTCTTCCACATATTTCCCATGTAACAAGAAAGCAGAATAAAGCCTGGCTTGGATGTTTTTTTGGAGTTGAGAGTGTTTGTCTGTTTTGTAATTGTGTATGTGCGCCTCGTCTTTGCTGTAAACTGTCCTTCATGGTGTGATTCTTCATCCTTTATCGTCTGTGCTGGCATCTGCTCTGTCTCTCTCTGCGTTTGCTTGACTGCCTCCTTGAAGTTCTCCCTCAGTCTGGCTGCGTGATGGGGAGGCTCTGACAGCGCTGTGGCGTTATCTCTCACTTGTTGTTTGTGTGTTTATTGCTGTTTGTGCTGTCACATGTCTGACATCGCTGTGGATAATTTTTATTCATCCTGTTTATCCAGGAAGGGAAAGCGAGTACTCATTTCACCTTTCCTGGGTTGCTCTGGAGAATCGGGGGGGAGGAAGAAGTGCAGGGAATTTGGGATTCAGTCAGCTGTGGTTGGGATTCAGTCAGCTGTGGACTGGATTCAGTCAGCTGTAGCGAGGGTGATGAGGTGGTCAGATTGAAGAGATCAGTGTGTTTATTCAGCTAAAATGGCAGGATTAACAGCTTTTCTCTCAGTAGGTGCCACTGAACCTTTAAAGACCATAGTGATTCAGGAGCTTATCTCAACATGTAATCTGAAAGGCAGCACCTCCCACATAACAGTATCACTTCTGTAGCACATTGGTTTCATGGTTGGTGTGGAGGTGATACTGCCCCCTGCTGGCTGACCACCATCACCTCCACCAGCTGAGATTCTTCCTCTAGACCTTTGGCTGCTCTGGTCTCGGCACCCCTTCTGTTACCTGCGTTGTTTTAACAGCACAGGTCTGTAGCTTTCCACCCCCTCTGAGATGGAGGAGGCTCTCCTTTTTCCCTGCATCCTTGACCTTTAAACAGGGACTCTCTGAAAGGATTCCTTTAAACCCCAGAGCATTCAGATTTCTCTTTCTTCAAAAGCACTACCTCATAAATGGGCAAACTTTCCTTCTCTATGAAGTAGTCACTGATGCTTTTTTAAACAATAAAAACCCTCCACAACCAGAAAGAACATTGTTTTTCTTGCACCCCCTTTTGCATTTCACTGCTCAGATCTGATGTTAAACTCACGTGAGGACATTGTGTGCGCAGCTTTCTGTTTTTCCATGCTCTTTGTTTTTCAGTGTAGTCTTTCTATTAAGCCCACAGTAGAGGATAATGAGAACGGGACTATCGGCCCCACACCTCGAAATTGGCAGGGAGGTTAATTGCATGTTTTACTCCTCCAGACGCTCTTAACTCCTCGGTGTTAATACTATCGGCTGCATCGCAAATTTCTTTTAAAATGTAACGGCGCACGACTGAGCAAACGTCCCCCTTGAACGGTTTTATAGAGGAAATAAACACTAATGACCACGCCGCCCTTAGGCCTGCCAAAGATGGTTAAAAACTAGTTTCACAAGCGGCTAGCTGCGCATGGAGAGCTAATGGTATTTCGATAAAGGTGGGGTGAGGTTTCCACAACTCCCAACACAACTCTTTCCTTCTCTCTTTTTTTTTTTTTTTTTTTGCTTGTTTTAGCATATATATCTCTCCAAAGGGAAGCATGAAGCAGAATTTACACCAGGTGATAAACTTAAGTGCACCATTATACTTCAAGATATACAATATACTGTTCATTAATGGGAAATATAATATTGAGTTTATGATGTTGCCAGCCTCACTGGTGTAACCCGTTGTCAGGCTTTGGGGTATTAGGTAGTGTAACACTGTGCAGAGAAATGGAGGAAACGCTCTGTCCGAGTTGTTCTTCAAGGTGCTTTTGGAGAGCTGCCTGGAAGGGTGTAGAAAACATGGATGTTAACAGCACTGCCAGCATGTGGGGACAGCTGTCAGTCAAGCCGTCGATCGATGTCATTGACTTTGGACGTCGAAAGTCTGATAGGTCTGTGACAGCCAGACAAGGAAGGAGATATCCAGAATGAGGTGTGAGCGCAGATTCGGTATGGATTCCCTTTAATTAAAACACCTCATACGTCCTGGCTGGTGCCCTCAGCCGGTTGAAGGAGTGTCCGAATGGGAGCGCAGAGACTTTCTTTGCCTGGGCGGCGTTCGGAGGCTGTGTTTCTGGTGGCCGTCAGTTCCGTAGAGGCGTACGAGGGGACAGCACGGGACTGGTGCCGCAGCGCTGGGAAAACCCGAACTCTGCCCCCAACTCTGTTCTTTAACATGCGTTTCACCTCAAACAGTACGGGCGAATAAGGTCACTTGAAGGAAGACCAAAAGAGGGTACAAAAGTCGGTCCGCTCAGAAAGACTTCTGTGTGCGTCGCTGGCAGGGGAGCAGGTGAACTTGGAACACGTTGCATGGGAAAAAAGCGCAGTTCAGGAGAGCCGGCTCTTGCAGGCTGGCCAATCGATGCAGTGGCTCAATAAAAAAGGATCGTTCACAGACGGCGGAGGGTAATTGGCAGGGTGTGCTGGCCAAGCCCCCCCCCGGGGTGTGCTGGACTGCACCCCCACCCATTCCATTTGCCGAGAGTCGTGTTATCTCATCTCTCTTATTCGACTGTGCGTATCGTTCCACCTCCTCCCTCGTCCCGCCTCTCCGCGCGCGATAACGTCCTCGCTGGTGCATTCTGGGACCTGCTGTCCGCCTGGACGCACAGGGGTCGGGGCACCATCACACACACCGTCATCACCTCACGTGGTAATGAAATATTTTCCAGAAGTTTCACTCGGTCACCCCTTTCGAGGGGTCATGGAATAATTTTCAGTTTTTCCCCTTGGCCCCTGGCCCTTGGGTTTTTTTTAATGTTTTTTGATTCCCTCTGGGAAATCTCTGTACAACACGATGCATTTCATACCCGGGATGGTCATAATCTTAAATAAATGTTAATAGTGATGACGTTGTTGTGGCACAGACAGAGGTCAGGCTCATTCGGTGAAGCTGTTTGCCTGGCTTTGTGCTGTGGGTCGGGGTTAGTAGGTGGATGCTGTGTGTAGGAGAGAGTGATTTTTGACTGTGCTGTGTGTAAGGGATAGTGATAGTGTGCAGTGTGTAAGGGGGTAGCGTTCGTGTGTAGATCTGCGCATACGGAGTGAAGCTCTTCCTGTTCCTCGGACTCTGGCCCCTCTGCTAGCTTTCTGCTTCGGCCTCGGCGGAGCGTCTCCGCCCATCTCATCTGCATGTGCCGATCATTGCTGCTCCTGCGGACACCACAGGGGAGGCTTTAATTAAACACCCCTGCGCCTCCTGCCCTGCGCCTCCTGCCCTGCACCTCCCCCCGCCCTGCGGCTGCCGCTGTAGCTGTACCCGCAGCCCGGGGCAGAGGGGGTCGGAAGGGTTGCCTCTGTCCCCCTCAGTGAGGTGTGTGCAGACAGGAGCAGCTCCACTCAGTGACCTCCTGCATAAATGGACAATATGTTTTAAAAAGAAGTGGAGGGCTGTGTGAGCCACCAAGTCCAATGGCATCTGCTGAGGAAAGACGTAAGCTGTCGTAACGGGATGGACCCAGCCCAACGCTAATGCTAGTGCTGGTACTCTCCTCGTTAGCGACTGCGTCTGAGCAGTTGAAGCCGTTTTCTCGCTAGCTTCCCGTGACATTGTCACGCTAACGCTCTCTCTCACTGGTCTCTGTGGTGCTGAAATGTGAGTTCCTTATTTCCACATTTTCACAGTGTAGGAGGACGTTTCTACCTCTCCTGACCATATATGATCTCTCTTGTTCTTTCTGCCTCTCTGTACTATCTCTATCCATAGTATGGTCAGCATAGAGGCAATTCATCTCTCTCTCTTTCTCCCCCCTCATTCAAATTCAAATTCAAACAAGTTTTATTGACATTACTACACAGAAGCAGAGTATTGCCAAAGCGATTTTCACATAAATATGACAAATATGACACCACTCTCCCTCTTTGTCCCTCTCTCTCGCTTCGTCCCTCTCTTCCTTTCTCTCTCTCGCTCTCTTTATCTCTCTGTGGCTCTCGCCCTTGTTATTAAGCTGTGGAGAGATCTCTCATTATTATGGAGATGATTCCGTTTATTGATGTATTTTACCCAAAGTGACTCAGAGGGCTGTTCGACAAGTCTCTTCACCCTGTGATTAAAAAGAGCAGGTGAATTGTGCTGTGTGAAAGAGCACAGGTGAATTGTCTTGTGTGAAAAAGAGCAGGCGTATTGTCCTATGCTAAAGAGGTGAATTTTGGGCGCTGTATTATTCAGTATCACACACTCACACACACATTTGATTTAGCGGTTATTACACACACACACACACAGACCTGTAGTGTGTTTGATTTAGCGGCCCCGCCTTTCCCCCTGCTGATTGGCAGCGCTGGGAGGAGCTCAGATAGGATTCGCTCTCAGGCTGCGGATGGGTTTAACCAGGTGTGAAAAGACCCCCCCCTCACCTCAGCCACCCGGAGCCCTGCTCAGATGGGGCTCAACACCTTAGCCCAGGTGAAGAGGGCCAGGCTTCTGCTGCTAATTAAACTGGGCATTGAACAGATGTCCAGACTGGGGATTTGGTCAGGACACCAGTGAACCTCCTGCTTTGTGTTAAATGCCGTGGGATCAGTACGGAATGCAATGAGTCAGGGCCTCGGTTTAACAGCTCAACACTGTGTAGCACAGTGTCCCCATCGCTGCAGTGGTGGCTGTGGAAAGACTGCCCCCCTGTCCGCTCTGCATCCGTCTGTACCCCTCTTTCTCCTGGGGGCACAGTGCTAAGGAGCTGGGTTCATAACCCAAACCAGTCAGAGGTTTGACTCCCGGCTACCCTGCTGGGTGAGGTGCCCAGGCTGCCCCAGAAAACATCCAGCTGCATGAATGGATAAGATGTTAAAATTCCAGGCTGTGTGGGTTGTGCTGGATAAGAGTGTCTCTTTGATTCTCTGTCCTCTGTGTATCTGTCTGTGTGTGCATGTCTGCACCTGTCAGTATGTGTGCGTGTTCATGCTTGCGTGTGATTGCATGTGTGTGTGTGTGTGTGTGTGTGTGTGTGTGTGTGTTTATATGTACCTGTGCACACCTGTGTATCAGGGCTTTTGTTGTTCATATACGTGTATACTGTATATCAACCAATCAAATTTTATTTGTTACAGCACTTTTTTACAATCGTGATTGTAAAGAGCTCTTTATGTGAATGCACACATGCTAACGCTGCCCTGTCTGTGCTCATGGTGATGACGGGGGGGGATTTAAAACAAGAACTTGCAGCCCATAAACCAGGCTCATTTCGCGCTGAGACGGAGGGTGAGACTGCGAGCTCTCTCTGTGA
>CM032898.1:1407500-1420000 GCA_019176425.1 Megalops atlanticus | reverse complement strand
AAATGCAGTGTGTGTGTGTGTGTGTGTGTGTGTGTGTGTGTGTGTGTGTGTGTGTGTGTGTGTGAGAGAGAGAGAGAGAGAGAGAGAGTGTAATGGCACTTGCAGATAAATTTGTGAGGGGGGACCGATGAGGTCTATGCGTTCAGATTCTCGATGCTCGTGTTGAAGGATGTGCTCTTGCATAAGGACCTGAGTCTGAGAGCTGCTGGGGGTTTGACTGTCTGCTACATGTAAATGAGTATGCCTTCCTGCTGATGATGTGCGTATGCATAACACACCGGGCGTTAGAGACACCCCGCCCCCCCCCCCCGTGCCCTCACATTACAGAGATATACTGCCCAGTGTCAAGGTGTGGAGGTGATATATACCAGTCAGTGCCCTCATGTTACAGCTACATACACCTCATGGTCCAGGCTTCAGAGAGGTATATACTACTGAGTCCCCTCATGCTAAAGAGATATGTACTCCCAAGGGCCAAGAGACCAGTCAGAGTCCTCATGTTGGAGATATATTACATTGCATTACATTACATTACATTCATTTAGCAGATGCTCTTATCCAGAGCGACTTCCAGCACAAAAGAACATAAGTGTATCCATTCACGTTGAATGAGCAACGGTGTCAGACCAGGCTAACAACACATATATACCAGTCAGAGCCCGCATGTTAGAGATATATACCAGTCAGAGCCCTCGTGTTAGAGAGATGCTCTGTAATCTGCCCAGGATGCTTGTGTAAGACGAGGTGGGAGAGATCGTAGCAGCTCAGAGCTTGACTGTGCCTCTTCGTCTTGGAGCCACTGTGGGAGGAATCCTGCTACTGTGCCAAAAGACAGGAGTGGCCTGGGCAGCGTGGGATTGTGGGAGAAAACGCCCACCGATCGCTGCGGTTGCAGGAAAACGGTCCACTCTGAGGACACATGCCTGCAAATAACAAGCCAAGAGGCACCCAGTGCAGTGCAGGCTTTATCTCTGTGCATCAGCCAGCGTAGACGCGCTTGGCACAGAAGAGATTAAACCTTAATCACACCACCATATTCAGTGGATATGAATTTCCATACAATCAAAGCGTGAAGGTTGCGTTTGATGTGATTGTAGCGGTACTTACATTTGGCTTGGAGTCTGACGAAAGGATTGTACCTGGCCACCGGCTGAGGTTGTTGACCCCCCCCCCCGTGTGGACACCATAAACAGGGTAAAGAAAGGGGGGAGATGGGGTGGAGGAGGGATCCCGTGATCAGCTGATGCAGGAAGGAAATGGTAAGAGGGCTTTTTATAGTCTTGGATGGGACTGGTTTGTCGAGGTTTGGTTAATTGCATAGGGATTATCTGAAAATTCTCCTTCATTCAATCTTAATCTTCATTTGGAACTTAAATCACTGAATATATTTCATATGCTTTCTTTTTGGAGCAACCTGTCATTTGAACATTAGTAATGTTCAAATTTGGGCATGTTGTTCTCCCCTCTTTGCATGCAATGTGTACTGGCCTCTGATTGGTCCAAATGGGTCACATGGAAAGTTCAGACCAATTAGAGGAGACAGCACTCTTTTGTATGAAGAGAAAAGCAACATGTCTGCAGGACAATTCAGTGTCTGAGCATCAGGTTTTAAATGATTGGAATCTCATCAGATAATCAAAAATGCAAACACAGCAGGAGTTGGCACAACAGTATACACAACTGCTTCGTAGGAAAATTATCTGTGAATGTGTTGCACTCTCAAAATTGGTTTTAATTTTTATCATTTGTGGAACTAGTGGATTAAGAATGGTGCACAAAATGTGTCCGTAGGTAAAGGACAGACAAGTCCCTGTGGGTGTCTGTGTTCTGCCATGCTGGCTGGTTTGTGGTTTGTGCACATTGCCCTCTATGTCCTATTTACTTGATTTCCCTCTTGTCATTAGATGGCTTTTTGTTGTTTTTAATATTGTGTTATGTAATGATTCCAACTTTGAAGGAAAGAAGATTTTTTTCCTTGATATGACACGATGAAAGTGTTATGTTTCACATTTTTCTAATTGTTCTCATGTAACGGAGAGTGAGTGTGAGAAAATGCTGTCTGTACAGCCTTACAGGGTAGGGAGCCGCCGGTGGGGGGCCTGAGAGTTTTAGCACGCTGGGGTGTGCACTCAGTATGGGAGGAATTGCTGTGTGCTGGGAAAGGAGACTTTTTTTTACTTTTAGAGATTTAAAAGGTCGATCACAGCTTTGTGTAATCGGAGAGTCTGTCTGTGGCTGTGGAATAGAAGCGGCCCGGTCGGAAGGCTGACAATCCTATTGTAAATGAGCGTAGTCAAATCGACATTCATCAATGTTATAATGACCCAGGCTGCCCCAGTGTAACCGGCCATGACTAACCGCACACGCGGGGGTGCGGGGGCGGGAAGGGGGACGGGTTTCGGACAGTGGAATCGCTGTGGGAAGATGATCGGCCGATTGTGCGCGGCAAGTGTCCGAGCAAGGCTCGCTTCCGAGCGGCTGAGCAGCGTTTGCGTTGCGATCGTATCAGCGTTCATGTGACTGCCCCCCTTACTCACACACACGCGCGCACCACCCCCCCGCGAGTGGACAGCGCAGCACGGACCACGGCACGCGGGAAAGACCACCGACCGCGCGCCGTGCTCATCATCATTATAACTCAGAAATGCCAGCATAAGTAAGATTCCATCCCTGACACCCTGAAACGGTCTGAACACAAGTGTCCGAAAACAAAGTGCGAGATCAGAACAGGAATTAACGTTTTAACTGACAATTATACCAAAAAAGAGAAAGAAACCACTACGGCCAATGATTGCATATTAATCATTCCTATCGGAATAATGAAACGACTGTCTAGTAAATGTCTGAACGTCATAAATTGTAAGCTATGGTTTACCTAGGAATGGTCACATGAGAGTTGCTCTTCACCTGTCAATTTGTAAATTTTTTCTTGGTGTTCGTGTATTGATAGCAGGTGTTGCATTATATGAAGGAAAATAATATCATGGAAATAATGGTTAAGGAGTAAGATGCGATATATAGCGTTTTCCAGATGAGGCCAGCTCCTTCAGGTGCAGATGTAGGCCTACAGAATATTATAGATCGATATGAAGTTTGCTGAAAATGGTACCCTGGAAAATGAAAGCCGTAAAAACAGATGATTTCTCTGTGGGAGTCTGCGCTCGTGTGCGGAAAATTAGACAGCGTGGATGGTAATGGGAAGTGACCGAAAAATGTCTCATTAGAGTGTTTCAAAACCGAGAACTCTCCAAAAACACAACGGCTAAACCAACTCTAAAAACTACACTTCAGAAAATCTAAAATGGTTCAGTCATCACGATAACAAAAAACATTTGAAAACCCTGTGTGTCAGCACAAAACGGTGAAATACAACATATGAAGATGAAATAACACATTTAGTATGTCAATGTCTGCGAAGTGTTGGAGATGAGACATTACTGTCACTTTAACTCTGTACTATGTGCTGCAGATATATCATTTTGCATTGTATCTCACAAAGCATTTACAGTAGTGGTTATTGAAATAAAAAAATTGAGTGTGTGGGAGAGCGTGTGAGAGCCTGTGGCCGTGTGTATGTTTGCGCTTGTTTGTGTGTTAGCGTGTGTGTTCATGCACACGTGTGCGCAGCTGTGTGTGTGTGCGCATGTGTGTGTGCGCGGCTGTGTGTGTGTGCACGCGTGTGCGTGTGTGCGGCTGCGTGTGTGTGTGCGCGCGCGTGTGATTCGTCAGTGTGGTAATTAATTGAGCGCGGGCTGGTTGTCACGGCTGATATTTGGTCTCTTGAAGAGCAGGATCCACTTCAGGACGTGTTTGATGAATGGGCAATTACACTGCCGCTCCTCTGCCTCCCGGCTGAATAATCTCCTTTTAATAGGACTGGAGCATCTCGCACATAAATGTGATAAAAAAAATAAAATAAATCATCAATACTCTAATTCTGAAACTGCTGATGTTGCTATTTTAATTATTTTAATTTTTTATAGTGAACTGCTGCTGAAAATAAACAAAGTAACCTGGAGCATGCATGTGAATGTGTGCTTGTAAGAATACTGAGGCCCAACTCAGCTGCTTTCAGGTGGATGTGTGCCAGTATGAAGTCTTGGAATACCTTTGAATGTGTTTAGATGCATTTAACTATGATAGCATGTGTAAAGATGTGTTTGGGTGTGTTAAAATGTCTTTAAGTGTGTTCAGTATGGATGTGTTTAGGTGTGATAGGATCCCTTTAAATGTGTTAGGATGTGCTGAAATGTGTTTGATATGTGTTTGGATGTGTTTGGGTTTGTTAGGATGTATTTAAATGTTTGATATTTGTTTGGATGTGTTTAAATGTTTGATATGTGTTTGGATGTGTTTAAATGTTTGATATGTGTTTGAATGTGTTTGGGGTTCTTACGATATGTTTTGTGTTTGCTATGTGTTGGGATGTGTTTGGGTTTGTTAGGATGTGTTTAGATGTGTTTGGGTTTGTTAGGATGTGTTTGGGTTTGTTACGATGTGCTGGGATGTGTTTGGATTTGTTAGGATGTGCTGGGATGTGTTTGGGTTTGTTAGGATGTGCTGGGATGTGTTTGGGTTTGTTAGGATGCGCTGGGATGTGTTTGGGTTTGTTAGGATGTGCTGGGGTGTGTTTGGGTTTGTTAGGATGTGCTGGGGTGTGTTTGGGTTTGTTAGGATGCGCTGGGATGTGTTTGGGTCTGTTAGGATGTGTTTGGGTTTGTTAGGATGTGCTGGGATGTGTTCGGGTTTGTTAGGATGCGCTGGGGTGTGTTTGGGTTTGTTAGGATGTGTTTGGGTTTGTTAGGATGTATTGGGGTGTGTTTGGGTTTGTTAGGATGTGCTGGGATGTGTTTGGGTTTGTTAGGATGTGCTGGGGTGTGTTTGGGTTTGTTAGGATGCGCTGGGATGTGTTTGGGTTTCTTAGGATGTGTTTGGGTTTGTTAGGATGTGCTGGGATGTGTTTGGGTTTGTTAGGATGCGCTGGGGTGTGTTTGGGTTTGTTAGGATGTGCTGGGGTGTGTTTGGGTTTGTTAGGATGCGCTGGGATGTGTTTGGGTCTGTTAGGATGTGTTTGGGTTTGTTAGGATGTGCTGGGATGTGTTCGGGTTTGTTAGGATGCGCTGGGGTGTGTTTGGGTTTGTTAGGATGTGTTTGGGTTTGTTAGGATGTATTGGGGTGTGTCTGGGTTTGTTAGGATGTGCTGGGATGTGTTTGGGTTTGTTAGGATGTGCTGGGGTGTGTTTGGGTTTGTTAGGATGCGCTGGCATGTGTTTGGGTTTGTTAGGATGCGCTGGGATGTGTTTGGGTTTGTTAGGATGTGTTTGGGTTTGTTAGGATGCGCTGGGATGTGTTTGGGTTTGTTAGGATGCGCTGGGATGTGTTTGGGTTTGTTAGGATGCGCTGGGGTGTGTTTGGGTTTGTTAGGATGCGCTGGGGTGTGTTTGGGTTTGTTAGGATGCGCTGGGATGTGTTTGGGTTTGTTAGGATGTGTTTGGGTTTGTTAGGATGCGCTGGGATGTGTTTGGGTTTGTTAGGATGCGCTGGGATGTGTTTGGGTTTGTTAGGATGTGCTGGGATGTGTTTGGGTTTGTTAGGATGTGCTGGGGTGTGTTTGGGTTTGTTAGGATGTGCTGGGGTGTGTTTGGGTTTGTTAGGATGTGCTGGACCCACCATGCTGGCTGCTGTTTCAGACTCTTTTCCTGTGTCTCTACCGTCAGCACTGCTGTCTGCATGTGAGCGCATATAACGGCTTCAAACATCCATTCCAAATCTCAAAGGGATACCAATGAGTCCGCAAACTCTTCAAAGTTCCCTCTTATTTATTTTTATTATTATTTTTGTTTGTAATTCTTTAGGACTGTTATTCGTTTATCTCGTTGCTTTTAATTTAGCTGCTTTTTTCAGTTTGTTGGAAGTTGTTAAAAGAGCACTGTTTCATACCTAAATAAGTTAAAAGCACGTTTTCAAATGATTTCCCCATATCTTGTTTTGCGTTTTTATGTTTTAATCAGAAAGTCTGGATTTATGCATAATTAACGATAGAAACCAAAATGAAAAAACAGTCCCTCCCAATCGATCAAAGGAGGAAAAAATATTAGCTTTCTGTGTGGTGAGAGGCTGCCGAGGAGATGCCTGATAAAGTCAGGCGTTCCGACGAAGAGAAAGATTCATTTGAGTGTGTGGTTTGGAAAAAACTCACATGACGAACGCCTGCGGAGTAAAAGCTGATCTGAGAACAGTTCAGAGCCCGCTCCCGGGAGACGCTGACATCCATCCCTCTGTTTCTTGCATCTTTCATCCCTGTGAACGGCCCGGGGGGGTGGGGGGCTCAGGGGGGGCTGTGTGGAGCTGGACTCCCTCCGCTGCTGGTCAGCTGTGTTCTCTCGCTGCTCATGCCTGGGGTTTTCAGAGACGGTGGTTTGAACTCCTGCATTTTCCACATTTTCCGCAGGCCTCACAGGCTCAGCGTGTGCCCCGCTCCGTCCTGCTGCCCGTTTGTAGCCTGCAGTGCGCGTTACGCATGTTGCCACGCTGCTCCCCGGGGATCCGCACCGGTGCTGGGATCGGAACCAACAACCTTCTGCTCACACGCCTGCCCTCCCCGCTGTGAGGGCCACAGGCAGTGACTGCTTTTACCAACACGGGCATCACCAGGGCCTGTAGGACCGCGTACACTGGATGCGTGTCATCGACTCGAACCCTTGGTCTAGAGGCAACATTCCCCCACCCTTCAGAAAGGTACTTTAAACACCACTGCTGCTGTGCCCCTTCAGCATGGTGTGGAGAAGCTGGTGGAGGGAAGGAAGAGAGATGGTAAAGGTGTAGAGAGAGATGCTAAAGGTGTAGAGAGAGATGTGAGGGTGTAGAGAGAGATGTGAGGGTGTAGAGAGTGATGTGATGGTGTAGAGAGAGATGTGAGGGTGTAGAGAGTGATGTGATGGTGTAGAGAGAGATGCTAAAGGTGTAGAGAGAGATGTGAGGGTGTAGAGAGTGATGTGAGGGTGTAGAGAGTGATGTGATGGTGTAGAGTGAGATGTGAGGTGTAGAGAGAGATGTGAGGGTGTAGAGAGGGATGTGAGGGTGTAGAGAGGGATGTGAGGGTGATGGATGGTGTGGGGGAGAGAGGCCTTTGCTTCAAGGCTGTGTTATATAAGGATCTCTCCATAGGAAGCTCTCACCAGCTGGGGCCATGAGTGTCTAAACTCAGCATGTTTGGGAAGGAGAGCAGAAAACAGAAATAAACTTGAAACGGCTCTTTATGTTTGTGGTTTGTGTGTGTGTGGTAGTGTGGGCGAACTGGCTTCCTACACAGTGATTAGGTGTGTGTGTGTGTGTGTGTGTGTGTGTGTGTGTGTGTGTGTGTGTGAGAGAGAGAGAGAGAGAGTGAGACAGAGAGACAGAGATAGATGATCCAGCTGGTACAGACTGAGTCAGTGAAGAGTTGAGCAGAATGTTCTTTATTTCTCAAAAAATACCATTATTCGCTGTGCGTCATATGCAAAATGTGTGCCTCAGATATTTGCATAATTAATAAAGCTATATTATTCTCACATTATTATTCCTTCACACTTGCTTAAAATCTTCAAGCACACGCACAAAGGAATCCTCAAGAGCCAGAGAGGAGGCAACACAGAGATTAAGACAAAATGAGAGTGAATGAGGAAGTGTGTGACAGGAGAGTTATTAACACTGAGTGTGTGTGTGTGTGTGTGTGTGTGTGTGTGTGTGGGTGTGTGTGTGTGTGTGTGCACCTGTGTATAATGTGTGAAAGGGGAGTTATTAACGCTGAGTGTGTGTGTGTGTCTGTGTGTGTCTGTGCATAGAGTGTGCAAGTGCCTGACTGCATGTGTAAGTGTGTATACTTGATTGAGTGTATATAAGTGTGAGAGAGAGTGTGTGCATGTGTGTGTGAAAGGGAGAAAAAAGGCAGGAAGCATCTTCCCAGTTATTGTAAAAATGTAAATAATTATTATGTTTATGTGTGCATATTTTTCAGTTAATTGTCATTTTGTTTGCACATTTATGTGAAAATTGCTTTGGCAGCACTGTACATCTGTGTGGTCATGCCAGTAAAGCTTGTCTGAATTTGAATGTGGATGTGTGAGTGAGTGTGAGTGTGAGTGTGAGTGAGTGTGTGTGTGTGTGTGTGTGTGTGTGTGTGTGTGTGTGAGAGACAGCGTGCGTGAGTGTGTGTGTGTGTGTGAGAGAGAGAGCGTGCGTGTGTGCGTGCGTGTGTGTGTGTGCGCGCATGTGTGTGTGCGTGTGTGTGTGTGTGTGTGTGTGTGAGTGAGTGTGAGTGTGTGTGTGTATGTGTGTGTGTGAGTGTGTGTGTGTGAGTGAGTGTGAGTGTGTGTGTGTGTGTGTGTGAGTGAGTGTGAGTGTGAGTGTAAGTGTGAGTGTGTGAGTGTGCGTGCACGTGTGTGCGTGTGTGTGTGAGAAAGAGAGACAGTGTGTGTGTGTGTGTGTGTGTGTGAGAGAGAGAGGGAGACAGTGTGTGTGTGTGTGTGTGTGTGTGTGTGAGTGAGTGAGTGTGTGTGTGTGCGCGCGCATGTGTGTGTGCGTGTGTGTGTGTGTGTGTGTGTGGGAGGGAGTGTGCTCTCTGCGGTTTTGAGGTGCAGTCAGGCAGGCTTGGGAGTATTCAGCCCTAGGGCCCTGTCGCATTCATTATTGAGGGACGGCAAATTGATCGGCACTAACAGACCCGTTACTCAATCTCTGTGTCACCGAAAGATACTTAGCTTTCTCCTCTCCCCAGTCTCTTTCTCTCTCTCTCTCTCTCAGCCTGCCTGTCTCTGTCCCTCAGTCTCTCACACTCTCTCTCACTCTCTCTCTCACACACACACACACACACACACACACACACACACACTTATATACACTTAATCAATTATACACTCTTACACATACACTCAGGAATTTCACACCCTATGCACAGACTTCTCTCACCCTGGTACTCCCTCTCTCTTTCCCCTCTGATTACACATTTCCTTTCCTCTTTTCTTTAAAGTCCATCACCCCTTCCTCCACATGTCCGGTTACCCCCTCTCCCTCCCTGCGTGGCTTTACCTCTCCTTCTCTTTTCTTTATCTCAGGTTCAAGTCTCAATTCACTATTGCCCTTTTTGCTCTCTTCCTGCCATTTCATCATCTAACCCTTATCTGTCTCTACCCTTCTCTGCTCACCCCCCACATTTCTCTCTCTATTCCTCTTCTATCCTCTCTACCCCCCCATCCCTCCTCCGACCCCCTCCAGAGATGCTCTACCTGTCTCATTCCCTTCCTCCTCGTTTCTCTGTCTTCGTCATTCTCTCTCTCTTTCACTTTTGATCTCTCTTTTTCTTTCTTCCCGTGTTCGCCTCGTTTGATCGTTCTGTTGAGTGTTTTATTTTCGTTATGCTTTGACTCACCCGACAACTCCATCCGAGGCAACCAACGCTGCGATCGCCTTTCATGAGACAGGAGCGAAATAAATGCTAATTTCTGCTCGATTCATTGGACAAGGAGCCCTGCGTTTATTGGTAATTGCTTCCCGTTAAAGGGACACAGTTAAAACGTCAATCGTGTAATTCTGAGAAACGCAGCTGTTGCGGCAATTAACTTCTCAGTCTCGTAATGAAAAGGCTAATTTGTAGCAAATCTCAAGAGTTTTTACACATCTATTCATTTTCCTGTCAGTATAATAAAAGCAAGCCACGTTGCGAAAAATGAAGCCTTCAACTACTCAAGCCAAACCGCATTTGTCTGTATTGCGCGGCATCATGTCAAGCTTGCCAGCCAAACAATATCCGTAATCTGTTTTCCAGCCCTTGAATCACCTGCTGCAGCTCGCCCGCAGTTCGCCCGCGGCTCGCCGGCGCAGCCGCGCTCCCGGGTTTGCGCCACCGTCGCAGCGGCGGATCGCGTCCAGCTGCTTGTCTTTCAGTCGAGCGCTTCCCGTCGGCGGAGTTCCGCCTGCGCCGTGTGCCGCTATTCCAGGGGCACGCCTGCTCCACGGGAGACACTGCAGAACAGGAGACGGGTTTTTATTACGGTCAATAATCCCTTTTAGTTGGACAGATTTCGACAATGGCTGTGAGTCACAGTGTTTTGCATTGTATGTGGAGGGAGGAAGGGGGGGATTACATGATTATGTTTGGGATAAAAGTGAGTGCTTCCATTCAGACTTTATATTATATGTATGATGAGAGAGACTCCCGACTGTAAGGTTGAAGTTGAAGTGGGCTCTTCTATTCCATATTGCAAAAAAAGAGCTGCCAAATTCTGGCCCAGATAAAGCGTGCTGAATCACTGCCATATCCTACCAGCACAAAGCTCAACAGGGCAGGAGGCTCTTCCAGCAGTGAACCCAACCAGCAAAAAATGAACAAATAAAAAACAAAAGACCATCTTGGCAACAGCACCGGGAGCGAAATGACAAAAATAATTGCATTTGAATGCATTGATCAAAAATAGAAAATGTATTTTTAAGAATCTCTGGCAAAGTAAATTGAAATTATGCAATAACAAAAAAAGCTGACATGGTGCCCTGAAATAAAACAAGAATGTATCCTCCCGGCGTGATGTCTAAATACAAAATGTCAAAATAAGAGTAATACACACACGCGCACACACACACACACACACACTTTCACATGTTTAGGAGGCCACCCGGGAAACAGAGGCAGTGTTATGGCCTCATATGGGCCTCCTGTTCCCCCCCCCCCTCCGCCAGAGACCCCCACTATCCCAGAATTCCTGCATCAGAGACCACCTTTCAGCACCCAGCTGAGGATGAGGAGTGAACCTCTGTTGGGATGCAGGAGTCAGAGAGTGCAAATATGGCTTCCATACGCGCCGTTTCATGTGTAAACATGAGGGAGCAAGGAACAGGTTAGTGTATCATTCATATTCTGTTGGGGGTATATGTTGTCAGGGGGAGAATGGTTTTCCTTTCTGAGTCAGTTGATTTTGTGCATGACATTTGTTAAAGTGCATGGGCAGCCCATTTGTTACATTGTGCTTATAGAGCCTGTTTGAATTTGAGCTTGAATTTGAGTTTGAATTTGAATTTGAGAGTGGAGTGTGGGGTGAGACAGAGGGGGAAGGAAGGTAAAGAGGCCACTAACAGCGATGGAGGCAGAGAGGTGGGGGCCGGGGGCCATGATCACATATATGACCTGCAGTCCGGGATCAATCCATCATCACAAGCATCAAATCCGTGACTTCGTAAATCACAGTCACCAACTTTTTTCCGTGCCAGGTGATGCTGAGCAGCTGCAGGGCTTGTGTCCGGGTGGTTATGGGTTTGAATCCTGGCTTTGCTGTAAGAGAATCGTCTCCATGTCGGCTGCCTTGGAAGGCCCTCCTGGGCGCAGCAATGAGACCGGCAGCGCAGAGAGAGGCGCTTGCTGAATGAGTCGGTGTGATGTAACGCTTCAGAAAAGGGCTTGTGGCCTGGGATTCCGCAGCGCGGAGAATCCTGCTCCATCCAGTCAGTGCAACCGCGCACACCAGTGACCCTCGCTCTCAATCGCTGCGTTCTCCTCCGATCGCGCATTCATAACCGCCCTCTGAGAGCGTGTCATTAAAAAGTTGGGCAGAGACGGCAGGCGACTCCTCCAGCTACAGCGTGGCTTACGTAACCTCCTCTCCTTCTATCTTCTCCCCCTCTCCTCTCCTCTCTCCATCTCGCTACCCCATCTATCTCTTTCACTCGCCCTCCCTCCTCTCTCCCCCTGCCCCCCTTTTCCTTTCTCTGTCATTCCACTTCAAATTCAGATTCAAATTGAATTGATTGGCATGACAAGGAATGACCAGTTTCAGTGAGGGGTTTGGAGCACACACACACACACACACACACACACACACACACACACACACACACACACACACACACACACACACACACACACACACATATCATACTGGCAGTTAACTGAAAATTCTCTTCCCTGACACCCTCCAATGTTTGCAAAACAGAAACTACAGACTGCTCTGCTTCAGACAGAAACTAATGACTGCTTGTTTAATTCATAGACTCAACACGCTCATCCTCACTTGAGACGTGACTGTTAACTTTTTCATATCGAAGAGCCCTCTCTAACTGGCAATCCTCTCTGCTGATGCATTCTGGGTAAAGTGCTCTCCTGTGCTGATGGATGTGATTGGCAGGGTTGCAGTGTCCTAAACTGGGTCTCCTCCTCTGTGGAGCACTTTTCTAACTACTACTGATTTCTGTATAACTATGAAGTACAACCTCTTTATTATTTAATGCACCGTTTGCATTCCAAATATGAGGAACCAAGTAGCATGAAGATCTAAACTCATCTCCATTTTCACTTCTGTCAAAAGAATATGCTGTGGTTGGCTGTTTGCTGGGTGCTGATTGCTTGTGCCCCTGATTTTCTGGTTGGTTGTCAGGGACGTTTTGATTAAAATGGAGGTGTATATTTGTTGTCTCTCTGCCTGGGCTGGTGAGTGAACAGGAGTGTCATGTTGCCATGTTAGACAGTCAGCCTATGG
>CM032898.1:1365000-1402500 GCA_019176425.1 Megalops atlanticus | reverse complement strand
TAAAGAGTTTTTGATTTTATTTGACGACTCACCGATTCCGCGGCCCAGCGAGTTTGAGTCCCCGATGCCTCATCTGCTCTGGCTCGCAGAGATGACCGCAGAGGAGGATTGTGGGTAGGTGCCTTGTGTGTTGGACTGGAGCTGGACCCAGAGGGTGTGCGTGTACGCAGAACGCTCTGTCATGTGACAGAGATGAGGGTAAACTTCATCCCCCCCCGGGCCCCTCTCTTTCACACATGGCCTTTAGCACCTGATTTCATATTAACGGCTCCAAACTGCTGTTTTTTGCCTGGTGCTGTTTTTGTTTTTCAGTGTTTTTTTCTCACACTGTGCAGGTATGGATTCAGCAGCTTTCAGACTTCATGGCCCATGACACCCCCCAACCCCTCCAGGATTGATTTTTTAATAAAAAAACAGGGATTTTAAAAGACATTAACAGATTGGTCAAGCTCCAGGAATTAATTTCTGTAATTAATTTCTGAACCACAAATCTCAAAACACATAAATACTTGTCAGTATTTTGATGGACTGGTGGGACAATACTTCCCACAGGCACTGAAATGAGAGGCAGAGAGAGAGAGAGGGAGGAAGGGAAAGAGAGAGAGGAGAGGAAGAGAGGGAAAGCAAAATATGTTGTGGAAAAGGAGCAATAGAGAAGAAGAGAGAAGAGGGGAGGGAGGCATGTGAGTGTTGGGTTGTAAATTCTCCTGATCAAAAAATCAAAACCCTCCCTCTGTCCCTAATCATTGTTAAAAAGCAGGACACAATTAACAACATAAAAGAAAGGTTTTTTCCTTTGAGTCCCTCTGGTAAACATACCAGTTTGGATCAATTAGCCAAACGCTAACGAGCAATACCGGGGTCTGCCTTGATATCGCTCCATTGTTCATTTTGCGCTTTTAATTAATGCGTTTTGAAGTGAAATTGCAGAAGTTTTAATTGTTTTTTTGGGCGAGCGGAGATGAGAGTTGGTTAATTATTTAAAAAAGGAGGCTTTAAAGTATGGAGGATTTAGATTTTTAATTAAAGAGGAATTTGTTACTACTAACACTGTGGACAGATAGGGTTCAAACGCACTGTAATCCTGCATAATTCTCCTGCTCTCTCTGTCTCTCTCTGTCTCTCTCTGCCTGCCCTGCCTCCCGCACCCGTTTGGGTTGGGATGTAGGAGGTAATGTGACTCTGCAGACAATTTCAACAGCACCAAGGGGTAGGGGCTAAATCAATTTATTCCAACTGGCTTTCAAAGATTAAAGTTCTGGAGGTTAGAGGGGTTACAGACAGTGTGAATGCCCTCTCCCACACTTTCTTTCCCTCCCTCTGCTCTTCTCTCGCTCTCCATCTCTCTCCCTCTCTCTCTCTCTCTCTCACTCTGCCACAGTTGTACTGATCATCGCTTGGATGCGTCTGGATGAAAGTAAATTTGATCTCGCTGGGTCTGCGTGCGGCTCCCTCCCTCAAAGTTTAAATGAATTGATTAACAGTTGTTCCATTTTCATAATGAATCGGCAATCACAGGGGTGCGGTGTGACATCACAAAGGCAATAATGGAGAGGTTATGAATAACATCATACGCGGTGTGATTGCAGCCACACTGACAGAAATGATCTGTGCCGTTCCGTCAGTCCGCGTACATCTAGGAACAGGCCTACAATTCGCTTGCAGATGAACATATGGCCAAATCATAAAATATGAAAACCAAAACGTGTGAAATAGATTTTCTGTCAGGATTTATTGTCTCAGTAATTGCCAATCACTCATGTAAAATTAGATGGGTATGTTGTAGATTGAATTTTTCAGTACATGTAATTTGGCTGTATGTTGTAAAGTACGTGCACGTGTGTGTGTGTGTTAGAGGCAGGAAGTGTATCTTTTCTGACATGTTACCATAGTTATCTGAGACGGATGTGTTTCCTGAGGCAGGGGTGATTGAGCAGTGTCCTGGATCACTGGAGGCCTTCCTGGATGCTGGTGCATTCTGCTAATTACTTAATTGGAGCTAAATGAACGCATTTGGACACATGATGGAGGTGACCATCCCCTCAGCATTCAATGAGCCCAGATAAAACTGCCAGCCCCTGCTGAAGACTTCTCTCTTAATGTGGGCATTCCTGTTCGCATGTGTTACCCTAAAATCAGAGCTCCTAACGCTTTCTGGCACAGAATCCATTTTAATTATGTCAGAGTCCTGCTGACATACTCTGGAACAGTGCAGACTGTAACATAATCTATGTTGCTTGAATGACACAGCTGTTGACACACTCTAGAGCACTGTCCATTCTAACGTGCGTCCCCAGAATGACAGAGCTGTGAAACTGCGTCTCAGCAAACAAAGAGGACGAGTAACCCCGCCGTCAGCCACAGCGGCCTCCCCTCTGTCATCTTTTCTGTCGAGCGGCAGATGTGTTTGATGCTCTGCTTTTTCAGGATCTGCATATTACTGTTCCGAGAGAGAGGCGAGGGTGAGGCTTCCTTAAGCCTGTCTCCTCTGGCTCAGAGGGAGGGATTGTCCCCCTCTGGTCTCCTCTCTCACTCCCTGTGCCCCCCAGAACACAGGGATTACCTCTTATCTCTTTGCAATCTCTCCACTCATCCCTGCACTCTTCTTTTTGAGCCTCCATCTCGTTGCCGTTGTCTTCATCTGTTTATCCCTTTGCCCGTGATCTCCCTCTCTTTCTTTCTTTCTCTCCTTCCCTCCGTCTCTGTTTCGCTAATGCCCTATCTTGCTATTATCTTAATCTGTCCTCCATCTCTCTCTCTCTCTCTCTCTCTCTCTCTCTCTCTCTCTCTCTCTCTCTCTCACTCTGGTGTCAGAGTATATATACTGTATTAACCCTCTCTTCATGCAGTGTTAGTGTACTGTAGTGTCAGTGTGTATATACTGTGTTAACTTTCTCTCTCAGTGCAGTGTTAATGTACTGTAGTGTCAGTGCGCATGGACTGCGTTAACCTTTTCTCTCAGTGCAGTACTAATTCCATTCATTCTGTGTTCTCCTTCTCATCTGTCTTTGTACTTTGACAGGATAAGGCAGCACTTTGAGTCTGACAGAGCCCACGACTAAGACAGATTGGCAGGTGAATACAGACAAGCTGATTGACAGGACACTCAAGCACTGCTCAGAGAAAGAAAGAAAGGGAGAGAGAGGGGAGGAGGGAGAGAGAAAGAGAGAGAGAGAGAGAAAAGGGGAAGAGAGAGAGAGAGAGAGGGAGAGAAGGGGAAGAGGGAGAGATTGATGAAAGAGAGGGAGATACTAATTCTCACTTCACTCTGGGCTGGAAGATTAAGGAAGATTAGAGCGATAGAGAGAAGGAGGGAGGGAGGGAGCGATGCAGTGATAACTTTTACTGCGTGCCGCAGAGATCTTCCAACACCTAATACCCCCGAGAAACAGAGAGGGAGGAGAGATGAATGGATGGATGGAGAGAGAAAGAAGGAGAGAGAGAGAGAGACTCTGGAACATCATCTGCAGAAGTGGAGACAAACATAACTTGTCTGTATGTGTGTGTTCCTTTACACACATACATACATAGTGCCCTCCATGTTTATTCATTTCACATGAATTCTTTTCAATTCATTCTCATTATTTTTTACACTTAATTTAAAAATCTTGACCTCCTAATAGCATTTTACAGAACTAATTGAGTTTGTTCACAAATACTGAATTTTATCCCAGAAAATGATGCAGTTATTACATTTATTTCTTTTATAGCGTATGTTTGATCTTGTTTAGTCTGAATAAAAAAGGAGGGCACTGGATACATGTTGGTTGTCACCTGTAAATATGCAATATCATTATGTGTATATCTGTGTGTGAGTGTGAGTAATAGTGAATATGTGTGCAAGTTGTTGAAGAGAGGTGCATATGGTGTTGATTTTGTGTGTGTGTGTGTGTGTGTGTGTGTGTGTGTGTGTGTGTGTGTGTGTGTGTGTGTGTGTGTATGTGTATGTATGTGTGTGTGTGTGTGTGTGGGTGTGTGTGAGATGCAATCTACTGAGAAGGGGCATGGCCTGCCGCAGAAGCCTTTAAAAGGCGGCAGCTTCACTCCACCCCCAGGGATTAGCACATAAACCCCAGCACAGCCACACAGAGGCCTGCCGGGAGTTCCACAACAGCCACCCCACCAGGAGGAAGCGGCTTCTGTCCACAGCCCCATTCGCAGTGGCCTCTTACCTCTGACCCCGGACCTCAGCAGGGATTAGTTGTGTGCTGTGGTGAATTGTGGGCATCAGGTTTGCCTCTCCACGGCAGGGCACCTCTAAAGCAGCCACAGTACTGCACTGTTAGCGTGGTGCAGGAAAACGTGACATTGGTTTGGCTGTGTACAACATCGCATCACCAAATCATCAATGTTCTATCCCTGCACACCCTCACCGTTTTGCTCTCCTGTATCGCTGCCCTATAGGGCATCCTGCAGCCTGTCGTGTGTTGGTAACACTCCGCTGCAGAGCACAGGTACTGAGCTGTTGTATCTTTGTAACACTGTGTTGTAGAGCACAGAGCATTACGCTGTTGTATCCTGGTAGCTCTGTTCGGTTGTATCTGGGTAACACTGTGCGGTTGAATCCTGGTAGCACTGTGCGGTTGTATCTGGGTAACACTGTGCGGTTGAATCCTGGTAGCTCTGTGCGGTTGTATCTGGGTAACACTGTGCTCTACAGTGTGTGCTGGAGCTCTGTGGTTGTCCAGGGGCCGCTGTCTCTGGTTGGCTGTTTCTGCTCTGCAGATCAGCGCCCTCTAGGGGTGGCATGCGGTTCTGAATCGGCACCGCTTCGGCTCCACTCTGCCCAACAAACCCAGCGAGCGGCTGCATGTTCCCCCACCTAATCTCCATACACGCCCCCAGAGCCCGGTCTGTGAAACACTCCCAGCCGCCCCCTCCGCTTAACCCGCATGGCAGGGCAGGAGTCACGGGCATGGCTCTCCCGTCACCCCGGGGCTAATCTCCCAATCCCAGCGCAGAGCCGGCTCCTGCCCTTCAGCCGAGTCCTCTACCTCAGCTCCACCGCAGGGCTCATGCGAGGACACCCTCACCGCTGTGCCGGATCACACGTTTCACCATGTGCTCCTCTATATTAATACAGCCAAAATGACTCTATATTACATTATGAGGACCTCAGAGGGTTTGTATTATAGAACACAACACCAAAGAAATGACCTACATTTGACAAACAAAATACATTAGCGTTTGGACTAAACTCATTATAATTTCAAAATAAGTGAAAACACCAAAACAAGCATTAGAAATGTGCAGAGAAACCGATAAAACGAGGAACAGAGAGGCAGCGAGACGAAAAGAGAGGGAGAGGAGCTAACACCATAGCTCCAAAGTCATCTGACAGGTGATCGTATCTGTTACACACACACACACACACACACAGTGCACTTGCAGGGTGGGGTAGCTGTGTGTTGGCAGTTTGGGGTAAGTTGGGTAACTGGTTTGTGTAGAGTGTCATGTAATGTTGGGTAGTTGTGTAGTTACTCATGTAGAGTTAGGTTGGATAGAGTGTTGTGTGGTTTGTGTTGTTCAGCAAGAGTGTGTTGTGTGGTTTGGGTTGTTCAGAGAGAGTGTGTTGTATAGGCTGTGTTGTTATGAGATCCTCATCCTCTCTCGGTCTGGGCAGGGTGTGCTGTTGGTTCCACCTTGAGCCTGCGAGGGAGTGGGCACTGAAAGGCCTGGCGTCCAGCAGAGATCTGCTCTGTAGGAATGTCCTTCACACATAAACAGGACAGCAAAGCGCCGAGGTCACTCCTCAGCTCTTTACCGAGAGTCCGGCCAAACCGGGCCTCTGAGTGAGAGTCAGTGCTCCCAGCATCAGTCAGTGCTCTCAGAGGGAATCAGTGCTTTCAGAGAGAGTCAGTGCTCCTAGCATGAGTCAGTGTTTTCAATAGGAGTCAGTTCTTCCCAGGTCAGAGATTTAGATGGAGGCAGACAGCTGGATTTCAGACAGCTCTGTGTGTATGTGTGCATGGGAGTACATACAGTGTATGTGTGTCTGTGTATGTTTGTATCCACTATGCGTGCATGAATGTGTGTGCGTGCACGTGTGAATGTCACTGCGTGTTCAGTAGGTGTGTCTCATTGTAAAAGTCAAGAGGATATGAATGTGGATATCACACACACACACACACACACACACACACACACACACACACACACACACACACACACACACACACACAGCCTTGTTCTCAGGAAAGAGCCCAGCATTTCAGGGGACGTTTGCTGAAATGTCAGGAACTATTTTTAACGGATCAGGCGGCGATTTCCTCTACTGTGGACAGCCGTTGATTCCAAACAAAGAAAGCGTGATGAGGTTGAGATGAAACACCCACCTGCTTCAGCGTTACCTGCGAGTGGGTTTGGAGTTCCAACGACACGCTCCGCTGTAGCGAAACGACATCGTTCACAGGAGGTGTGAGGAGGAGACCTCTCTGTGTGAGGAGAACACCTCTCTGTGTGAGGAGAACACCTCTCTATGTGAGGAGGAGATCTCGCTGTCTGAGGAGCAGACCCGCTCGGAGGCGGAGCTGCAGTCACTGCAGACTCAAAGCTGCTGAGGAAACGGGCGATTTATCACCAAACCTCCAGGGTATCAGCACTGTGCTCAACATCATACCAGAAAACCAAAAAACACATTAAAAAACCTGCCCTGGCTTTGGAGATCTGACTGATGCCAGGCTTAAGGAGAGGTTCAGGAGGATCCAGATCGGGTCTGTTTGCAGATTGGGTCCTCCTGGGCCGCCGCTGGTGCACGGATCAGGTTCTGAGGTGGTTTAGCGGGCCTAACTTGGATAAATCTCAGCCGTTAACTGTTTTTTTTTTCCCCACCGCTGTTCACTTTCACTTTCTCACTGTCTTGCGGGGTTTGTTCATTAACATGTGGGTGAGGGAATCTTAGGTGAGAGAGTCTTGGGTGAGGGAGTCTCAGATGAGGGAGCATCAGGTGAGGGAGTCTCAGATGAGGGAGCATCAGGTGAGGGAGTCTCAGGTGAGGGACTCTCAGGTGGTAACAGGTGAGGGAGTTTCAGGTGGTAACAGGTGAGGGAGTCTCAGGTGAGGGAGTCTCAGGTGAGGGAATCTCAGGTGGTAACAGGTGAGGGAGTCTCAGGTGAGGGAGTCTCAGGTGAGAGAATCTCAGGTGAGGGAATCTCAGGTGGTAACAGGTGAGGGAGTCTCAGGTGAGGGAGTCTCAGGTGAGGGAGTCTCAGGTGAGGGAATCTCAGGTGGTAACAGGTGAGGGAGTCTCAGGTGAGGGAGTCTCAGGTGAGGGAATCTCAGGTGAGGGCTGGCGGGGCTGGATGACCGCGCCTGTCTGGCGGGACTGTTCCTCCGAGCCCTCCGGGACCCAGCCCCGCTGGAATATCTGCAAAGACATAAAAACAATAAGCCTCCTGTGCATGCAGGAGAATAAGGCGCTTATGAGAAATTCCAGGCGTTTGCAGGGTCAGGGTGAGGGTGAGGGGACAGCGTTCTGCTTTTATTGAGCTGTAAGCGTGTATTTATGATGATCAGATTAGCACTGTTTGTGCTTGTTGTGGGGGGGGATGGGTGCGTGGGGGGCGGTGGCTCAGACGCGCACGGTTTCAGGGGCTCGGAGCTGTAGCGGACTCACACCTCGCGGATCCGACCGCACACCGCTGTTATCGGGAGGCTGTCAGCGCCGCTCGCCGCGGCCCGTTTCCGAGGCTCCGACCCGGCAGGACCGCCGTGACCCAAACGAGACTGATCCCACTTAATCTTATCTTCCCCCGGAGCCGTTTTCTGTTTTTTCCTTAATCTGCACGCGCTGGCGCTGAAGTGGGGCTGTAATTCGATTGGATTGTTTTATCGTCTCCGGCCGGTGTGGTCCGGGCTCTCCCTCTCGCGCGCTGACCTTTCCGCCCGATGCCGTGCGCCTTATCTGCTTAAATCCTAAAAAACGCGTCCCGACGGCTGCACAGTCAAGCCCCCCCCCCCAGGGAGTGTGGGTGGCGGGAGGGAAAAAATAATCAGATTAACACTGAAACACAACAGGCTCCTGTTACGCATGGATATCATTGGTGTCGTGACAAAACCTCGTGTGTCTGAGCGCCGCCTCTTCAGGGGTGGCCGCAGATGCTCTGTTTCTCGCATAGATATCCACCCCCTTCCATCTCACACTGTGGGTCCTCTCTGCCCACGCTGAGGCTAACTGCATACTGATTCGCTGTATTGACTTTTAAAATGGGTGAATCACTACGATTACAGCCTCAGCGGTTCATCCTGTATTCGCCTGTGTCACCCGAGTCATGTGACACAAGTCATTCATGTGCAGCTGATGATCGATTGTTTTCCATTCTGCACATGCTTTAGGCTGTAATAACAGTGTAATAACAGTGTAATAACAAGTGAATCAGGAGCAGACGTGTGTTTGTCTGTCTCTGTTTGAGGAGAAATGCCAAAACAGCTGTAAAACCCCCATCACACTCCTCTGTGTGTCGCTAAACTACACTGTCTGCATTTCCCTCAGGTTTCTGCATCACCATAACTTTTAACGTGTACACCCAAGTGTATCAAATATTCCCAAAATGAAATTTTTAGCATTTTTTTCTCTAAACACTGTTGAAATATTAAACAGAGAAATGTGGAGATATGTGAGAATCTGTGCTCGGTTTGTTTCAGCTCCTGTCCTCTTTTTCTCTGAAAATTCCCTCTCCGGCTTCCATCGGAAGCGGGGTTGTCTCACTTGTTCTTCATCGGAGTATTGTCTGGGCTTTTCTTATTCCCCAAGTTTGTTGTGGTCCCTCCTGTTGGATTGTGGTATAGCTTGTGTGTTTTCTTTCTGACTTTTTCCCCAAGCCTCAAAAAAAAAAAGTTTGAAATAAGTTTTCATTTTTCACATCGAGTCCTGGTCTGCCAGCCCCCCCGAGCTTTAGGGGGTGGTAATCGAAAGATAACAGGCATGCAAGGGAAGTTTCAGCATTAAGGAGGGAGATAAATATTGCAAGTGTGTGTGTGCGCACGGGTGTGTGTGTCTGTGTACGTGTGTGTGTGTGTGTGTGTGTGTGTGTGTGTGTGTGTGCCTGTGTGTGTGTGTCTGTGGAGAATGAGAGGAAGAGGGAGCCAGACAGTATGGGGGTGAATTGTAATTAAAATTTTCAGTCTCGTTAAGTTGGTGACAGCTCTCACTGAGCCAGGACGTTAGATGAATGACGGAGATCTGCCTTTAATACTAACGAACCAAAGATCGTTTAAGTTTGGGCCAGGAATGAAAAAATTAATTAAGATATTTATGGTTTCAATTAATCAGCTCAGTGAGAGAGCTCCACTGCCTGCAGGATCCATGGAAGGCTACAACCAGAAAATGAGGACAGCTTTCTGTCATCCCAGACAAAGGCCCTTACCTGCCCGTAACTAACCGCCTGCCGAAAGCTTCTCTGAGCCAGCATGGCAGTGGATCAACCCCCCCCCACACACACACACACACACCCCACACACACCTCCACTCCTCCTTTTCAAACCTGTGCTGTAACTACCTAACAGTCTGTGTGAGAGGGTTGATACACTGACTGTAGGGGGGGGGTCCATGACCCCATCCCTGGTTTGGGTGGGTTGTAGTAGGTTGATCCAATCACCAACACACAAGAGTACAGCTTTAATTCCTGGTTGTTGTTTTTTTTTTTTTAATAAGCACAGTTGTGTGTGTTTCTCTGAAATGAAAAATGGTCACAGATTCTCACTGCTATTAATTTTTCATATTGATATGTCAGCAGGAACTTGAAATTATACATTTTTAAACTCCCTGGGACAATTGAAGGATTATCAGAAAATTAATCCCAGAGTGAATTCGTTTCAGCTGGACGCAGGCAGTACACAGCGAAGTAGAACTGTTCACTCTCGGTTCTCTGCATCTGGCCGGACCCCACGCCCGGGTTTGGGTTTCTCCAGCGGAAATCCCGGGGTGGTGTTGAAGGAAGGCTGCGGGGCGCGTAAACCCATCCAACGCGCTTAATCACACCATCACCCTTCCAGCCTCATTGAGACCGAGGGTGAAGGCCAGGCTCGGTGTCAGGACCCCTGTCTGTCAATCACAGTGCCAGGAGGGCGTCCACAGCGACTGCCTGAGTGAAATGTGGGAGGACTGAGAGGGGGTTACACACTCACGGGTGAGGAGAGAGGGAGAGGAATGCCTTTTGAATTTGAATTTGACGATGAGAGAGAGTGAGAGACAGCTGAAAAGAGAGAGGGAGGAGAAGAAGGAGAGGGAGGGAGGGAGAGAGGGAGATGGAGGTGTTTGAAAGAGTGAAAGCCAGGGGCAGAGAGAGGAGACAGTAAGACAGCAGGGAGGTCCACAGGGGATAGCGAGGCTTCAGTCAGGCCTGAATGAGTTTCGGTTTCTGACAGGCTGTGTCTGCACCACAGCAAAGCTGGAGCCTGCTTCGCACCAGCAAAGAGCAAAACATCAAAACAACACAGCACACAGCAGCGTTACGCTCTACTGACACACTACTCAACACGTCTCAGCTGCCTGATGCACACTGCAGCCTCACACACTACGCACCTCTCTACAGAGCACTGACACACTACACAAGAAATTACTGACTCACGTTCAAGAACACAGCATGCTTCTCTACACCTTGCTGACTGAGACAATACAGGGTGCAAAATAACAAAACACAAGACAGCCCACATGACACCACAACATGTAACAAACACACATGCTGAATAATTCAACTCATCAGAGTCCACAAACAATGCAATGCAACACTTCTTCAACAAAATCTTCAAGTCATCTCCTACACACAACAACACAGTACAGCACAACAGCTCACATACTGCACAGGATGGAACACAGCTGCCTAATATTGCATTGTAATTGCCTCTGCACACGTGCGTATGTCTGTCTGTCTGTCCGTCTGTACGGAATCAGTCCCTGCGATGGAAAATACGCTGAATCACTCTCCGTTTAATTAAGTCACCACAGTGATAACAGTTCCTCTAATTACCTTTCTCTTTTCTCACAGGTAGATCTCACTGACAGCCAAAGCCAGAGGAAGTGATAAAAAGGAGGAAGTCTCACTGAGATGAGCGCGTGATGGAGGGGTGAGAGGGAACGATGGAACAAAAGAAGGATAGAGCGAGAGAATGAGGAAAACGAGAGAACAAACCGCTTCCCTGATCGGTCGCTCTCACAGCTTCTGCCACTCTCTCCAGATCTGGGTCTAAAAACTTCTAAAAAAAAGAACATGACTGGAAGAGCGCTGCTCCTGTTTGCTGTGCTCTGCCTGTGGGCGGGGCTTTGCGGAGCCGCGTCTGTCACGAAGGTCGTCAGGAGGAGAGGCGTACGGGCTCACGCACCAATGACGGGTGGGAAGAAGCCAACGGACCAATGGGATTCAAGCTTTGAAGGGAAGGCGGCCCCACCGCTGAAGCTCAGCGGGCTGATTGGCCACGCTCCGGCGGCCGACGCCCAGTTGGTTATTCAAACAGGAATGGCCCAGAGCAACGAAGTGGCTCTGGTGGACAACGGCAACGCAGTCCCCCCTGAAAGTGCACACTCTGCTCTGAAGCTGGAGTGGGAACCTCTTCATCATCAGGATTCTGCTGTTCTCGTGTCGGAGGAGAGAGGGGGAGTGGATCTGGACTGGGGTGAGGCCCAGAACGTCACTCGCGGCTCCGGTTCGCCCTCCGAGCAGGGCCGAAGCAACAAAGCGCTCCACCGCAAGCCGGACCTCGGCGTCCGTTACAATAAAACCCGACTCAAACCCTTCATCCGATCCAGAGCGAGACCAGATCTGACCGTTCGCACCCCAGCCTTGCAGGCGAGAGGACTCGCCTTAGATCTGTCCAGGAAGTCTAACTTCAGCGTGAGTCACGGTCCCCTGAAAGCGGGACTCAGGGAGAAGGTGGAGTACAGAGCCAAAGCCCAGCTGCAGGGACAGACCGCCGGGGGGCTGAGCTCCCACAGCTGGCCCGGAAGGAGCCGGAAACGGGATTTGATTGGCTTCAATCACAGCCAATTGGAGACGAGTCTCTCAGAGCAAGAGCAAGAGAGAGCGGTTACTCCCGGGTCGCCTGACGTGAGTGATCAAACAGCGCACCCGCATACAATCCCAGACACCACTGCTGTCGTGGGCTCAAATCAGCCTGCTCACCCCGGCAGCGGAGTGGGGGGTGACACCACAGGGGGTTTTGGGGGGAGGGTGAAGGAGGCAGATGAGGCTCCCCCCTCGAAGAGCGAACGTTACCCCGCTCACACCACACTGACCTCCAACACGGAGTCCAACCTTCTGGTGCTGGACCACCACACCCCCACCCTGCCCGTCACCCCGGGGCTGCAGGGAGAGAGGAACCAGAGCAGCGTGTCCCGCAACGACAGCGAGCCAGACAACGGGCCCGGCCACAGCGAGGAACCGCAGTCCAGAACCAGCACGGTCCCTGCCGACGGGCCCGGCCACAGCGAGGAACCGCAGTCCAGAACCAGCACGGTCCCTGCCGACGGGCCCGGCCACAGCGAGGAACCGCAGCCCAGAACCAGCACGGTCCCAGACGACGGGTCGGGCCACGTCCTCAGACTGCGGCCGAACCCTGACCCGGACTGGGGCGCGCACGCGGAGGGGGCGGGGGGCGGGGTCACCGTGGACTCCTGGCTGGACGGCATGGGCCTGGTGTTTGAGGAGGCGGAGGACGGGTGGGGCCAGGGAGGGGCGGAGGACGGGCGGGGCCAGGGAGGGGCGGAGGACGGGCGGGGCCAGGGAGGGGCGGAGGACGGGCGGGGCCAGGGAGGGGCGGAGGACAGGCGGGGCCAGGGAGGGGCGGGATCTCGGTCCCGCAGCAGGCGGAGCTGGATCTGGAACCAGTTCTTTGTGATCGAGGAGTACAGCGGCCCCGAACCCGTGCTCATCGGGAGGGTAAGAGTGTGTGTGTGTGTGTGTGTGTGTGTGTGTGTGTGTGTGTGAGCGTGTGTGTGTGTTTGTGTGGTGTATTTTATAGCTGATGTCCTTTCTCTCCATGGCTTATCAGCTTTCTCCCTGTGATAACCCCTTGTTACCACATTACTGTGCGGGTGTTGAGCAGGCTGCGCAGCTCCTGCAGGACTGCCCCGGTCTCTAATCCTCCTCCAGAAAGTACCGTCCGATCGGCAGCCGTTCAGCAGCAGCCTGTGAAAGCAGGAGCCCCCATACACCCCCGGAACGCTGCACTGCTATCTGTGCGCACTCAGAATGCAGATAGAGGGGTTTTCAATTAGCGGCTCTCTCCCCGAGAGATTGCACGCATTCATTTACTTTATTTGCTATTCAGTGATGAATAATAAGGCGCAAGGACGTTTGTGACTGCACAGCGCAGGAGAGACTGAGCTCGGGCAGCAGTTAACATCAGCTGCGCGTTTCACAGGTGTCATGTGACCCAGCGGTTTTGTGCTGGCACGCGTTTTGGCTGTGAATCCACTTTTTTTTTGAAAATCCTTTTGGTGGTGCCGTTTTTCAACAAAATAGCTGATGTTCCTTCACTGAGCTGAGTGGTTGTAGAAATTTTCACAGGAGGCAACTGTAATTCAATGCGGAAACTATGTCACAGATCTCTGGGGCAGCAAACGGATAGCATTTAACCGGTATGAAAGCGAGCGCGTTTCTCACGCTTTTTTCTCGCTTGTGGGCAGTGTGAATATCGGTGTGGGGGAGGCGGTCAGAACTCCTCGGCTTACCTTTTACAAGCTGGGTGCTTTTTTCCAAACGAAAAGAATGAATTATTTGTAGGCTATTCATTTATGATTTCAGGATGGAGCTAAGCTTGTGACGAGAAAGTTGCAGGTTCAAATCCAGTCATATAGGCTGGATTCTTAAACAAATGAATCCATCAGTAAATGTGCGGGATCGATGCATTGCGTGAGCGTATAGTTAGCAAATTAGCAACTAGTGACACCAACAACAAGAAGAGCAGGAGGAAAACGAGCCGCGGAGATAATGATGCGATATAATAATAATAAAAAAGATGAGGCAGAGCTGGTCTCGTCTCTGTTCACCAGGCTGTGCATATCATATTCTTCAGTGTGAGCGTGGAGTCCTGCCAAACGCGTACGCTGCCAGCGCTTCGCACCGACACCCCTGCGCACAGCTTTCCCTGCGCGTTCCGTGTCCGTATATGTGTAATTCTCCTCTACAATATAATGCTCTTATAAATCTTTAATCTGCCGTTGAGCCAGGAGGCATCCACGCCGCACATCGCGGATCAATGCCGCTGCTGCTGCTGCTGTTACCAAGAAAGAAATTTAAAAAAAAAAGTTAAATGCGGTCGGAAAGTGTGGCGAGCGAAAAGCGGGCGGCCGCTCTGAAAGCGCGGGGTGAAGCGCCAGCCGGTTGCGCGGCCGAGCCAAACCCGCCAACACGCCGCTGCGCCCCGCACACGCACACGAAGCGCCGTGGAGATTTACGACCGCGGACCGCGAGTTAATGAAGTTTTAGCGGTTTTAGCAGGGGTCAGTGGGGACGCCGGCACGCTGAGCGGGGAGCGATGATAAAGTGCTGATGACCCGCCTGGGTCGGAAGGACCTGCGCATCCCGGGGTGTTATTAACCGCGCAGATCAGGGCTAACGGCGTGTGGCGCATTAACGCGATACACGGAGGGTGTGGTGACATTGGGGACCGGGGCAGCAGAGTGCGGCCCGGTAATTCAAAGCCAGTTAAGTGGACGTGTGTCAGCTGTCACACTCTCACTGAGGCGCAGGGCTTATTTCTGACTCATACCTTTTGAAGACTTTTAATAACTAGAAGAATAAGAATAAAAATAGTAACACTTAAAATGCCCATTCTGGCCATTAGGCAGCAATGTGGTTTAGTGGTTAGGGAGCAGGACTCACGATGGAAAGGTTACTGGTTTGATTCCCCGCTGGGGCGCTGCTGCTGTACCCTTGGGCAAGGTACTTAACCCACAATTGCCTCAGTAAATATCCAGCTGTCTCAATGGATGAAAGTGTAACCTGTGCAAGTCACTGTGCATAACAACGTCTGCTAAATGACACTAATGTAGTATAATGTGATTCTGCTTCCCACTGTAACGCACAGACCGGGGACATCAGTGTTGTGCCGGCAAGGTGAACACCAGCTTTGTGCTTGATGAAAGAAAAGGTGATGAATCTGGGTACTGAGATCAGACAATTCAATTCCCATATTGTTATGGTGAAGTGGCAGCTCTGTCACCCCGCTGTTCCCAGTACAGTGGTTACCTCGCCGGCTTCAGCTGGGGACAGCAGGGTGACGGGCAGAAAGGGCAGAGAGGGCGCACACACACACACACACACACACACACACACACACACTATACACACCCACACGCACAAACACACACACTATACACACCCACACACACAAACACACACACTATACACACACACACGCACAAACACACACACTATACACACCCACACGCACAAACACACACACTATGCACACCCACACACACTATACACACCCACACGCACACACACACCTGCATGCGTGCACTGAGCGTGCTGCAAAGCATCATCTTTCTGCTCAGAGAGAGGGAGACTGAATAAGAGAGGACAGCATTAAGAGACAGAGGAGGGAGAGAGAGATGCACAGTGAGAAACAGGAGGATGCACAGAGAGAGACAGAGATGCACAGAGACAGGAGGATGCACAGAGAGAGACAGAGATGCACAGAGACAGGAGGATGCACAGAGAGAGAGAGATGCACAGAGAGACAGATGCACAGAGAGAGACAGAGGTGCACAGAGAGAAACAGGAGGATGCACAGAGAGAGACAGAGATGCACAGAGACAGGAGGATGCACAGAGAGAGACAGAGATGCACAGAGACAGGAGGATGCACAGAGAGAGACAGAGATGCACAGAGAGAAACAGGAGGATGCACAGAGAGAGACAGAGATACAGAGAGAGACAGAGATGCACAGAGGGAAACAGGAGGATGCACAGAGAGAGACAGAGATGCACAGAGAGACAGGAGGATGCACAGAGAGAGACAGAGATGCACAGAGACAGACAGAGATGCACAGAGACAGAGATGCACAGAGAGACAGATGCACAGAGAGAGACAGAGGTGCACAGAGAGAAACAGGAGGATGCACAGAGAGAGACAGAGATGCACAGAGACAGGAGGATGCACAGAGAGAGACAGAGATGCACAGAGACAGGAGGATGCACAGAGAGAGACAGAGATGCACAGAGAGAAACAGGAGGATGCACAGAGAGAGACAGAGATGCACAGAGAGACAGATGCACAGAGAGACAGATGCACAGAGAGACAGGAATGCATAGAGGGAGGTAGAGGAAAGAGAGGTAGGGATGCACAGAGTGAGGCAGAGGAGAGAGCGGAAGAGGATCAGCAGGAGAGGCAGTGATTGGGAAAGCACCCAGGAGAGGTAATGTGGGAGAGAGGCACAAAAGACACAGAAAGAGAGGATGAATCAGAGAATCAGAGAGAGAGAGAGAGAGGGTGAGAGAGAGAGGTGGAGGACGACAGCAGAGTGCGCCTGCTGAGAGACTGATAGTCCCTAATAATTTCAAAATGTTTCTCCCCCTCTGTTTTGTTTTCATGGCAAAGTTGCTGCTCTTCTCTTACAGAGAAAATCATTTAGCCTCCAGGCTGGAAGTCAGTGGGAGCGAGAGAGCAATTAAAGAGAGAGAGAGAGAGAGAGCGATGGAAGGAGGAAGAAAGGAGCACAGAGAGAGCGGGTGAAGGTTAATGCAGAAAGAGAGACTGGCTGCAGAGCACCGTACTGCACGTTTGAGACAAAGGGAGGGTTAATATGAAGTACATGCATAACGCCTGCCTGACTGAACAGCACAGCAACCCTGCAGTGAGTCAGAGAGAGAGGGAGAGGGGGGGGAAAAGGGAGAGAGGGACGGAGAGAGAGAGGGAAGGAAGGAGGGAAAGAGAGGGGGGATGGAGGAAGGGAGAAAGAGAGGGAGACAGAAGGGAGGGAAGGACAGAAAAAGACAGAGGAAGAGAGGGGAAGGAGGGAGGGAGGGAGAGAGTTTATAATATTAGCTGCAATTTTATGTCTTAACCCTCCACAAAAAACTCATATTTCTTTTGCAAACCAATTAACTTCCATTGAACACAGATTATATTGTTTTCACAAATCATGACTTGCACACTGCTTGCCGCCCTATGTTCATCTAAAAAAAACATATATAGATATGATTTATATATGCTGAAACAGCCCCTCATCCTCCTTTCCTGGACAGATCAGACTCCCCTCTCTCCCAGAATTCATCAAAGAAACAACAATCTACTGTCATCCCGTCAGCTGTAAAGCCAAACCCCAAGCTCGCGCCGGTGGAGCCACTGTGCATTTCCGGGTTCGGCTGTAGGCCATTTCGCTCGGCTGGGCAAGAAGTTCACAAGTTGAGCCCCAACACGGTATAGGCACCTTTTTTATCATGAGATTCAGCCTGTATCCTGTGAAAAAGTTCCGGAACCTTTTCACAGAATTCCTCACAGAGAGAGCTGTTAGTCCAACACCTCGCAAGAACAGTGAGAAAAACCCCTTCCCCCTGGGGACAGACAGGACATTTACTGAAGTTACCCTATTTAAAACAGATGCAAATGCACTGGTGGCAATTACTCCATGAAACTCACTGCGGTTCTCTAGTGCGTGCAGATAAGGGGGCCTTATATGGGGCTGTCCATGCAGGTCTGCAGTCCGAGACAGAGAGGGAGAGAGAAAGCAAATGAAGACTGAGCGAGAGCAAACTAGAGTGAAAGAGAAAAAGCAAATGAGACAGAGAGAGAGCAAACGGGAACAAGAGAGATAGTGAGTGGGGGAGAGAGAGAGAGAGCGCAGTTAAATACCGTTTTATTACAAACCCCTGCGGAGAAGAAATTCAAAAGTGAGAGTAGGAAGTGAATCACAGAGCGGAGTGGAGAGGCAGAGAGAGAAGAAAGGGGGAGAGAGAAGGAGGTGCAGAGGCAATCAAAGGTGATGTTACAGCCCGGTGCGTCTCCGAGCCCTCCTCTCCTCCCTCTCTCTTTCTTCATCTCCCGGCTCGTTCTTTATTTCAATTTCAAGGTGTTTTATTGGCACATCATGTGACTCTGCTCTCCCTCTCCTGGCCTGCATTAGCTCTGCGTGTCCGTGCTCATGTTGTGGATAATCAGAGTTCAGGATCATGCTGTGGGCCACAGGTACGAGGCCGGGTGTCCACACCTCGTCCCCTACAGTCCCGGGGGGTTATTGATTACTCCTGTCACATGCCCTCCCCCGCACACACACACACACCCACTCACACACACACACACACACACACACACACACACACACACACTCACACACACACACACACACACCCCTCCTCTCCTCATACTGAACACACACCAATTAGCCATTTTAATCACAACATTCCAACAGTGTGGAACTCCACCGTGAAAACATTATGTGGAAGCAGTATGCCCCCCAATCCTCATGAACTCGGCTAAACTTCTGCACGAGGCCCTTCCTTACAGCTATACCTAACTATGGTTGGGGGCAATCTGCCCTTTTAAATGTTTATCCGATGACCTTTTCAGCCATCTGACTTTTATTCTGTTTTTTAAGTTTGATATGAAAAACTGAAAAAGGGGGCCTCAGATTATTTTTTTTGTTTTATACATCAGCCACTGAACCGTAGTCTGAACTGGCCCCGATTTACATTTCTGGGGCAAACAGTCACGTCATAAATAATGGATAATAATGGCCGAGCTTGGTCACAATAAATATTAAACAGATCACCATAATAAAGCACAATAATAATGATGAATAATAAATGCCAGCAGTCCATCCCAGGGGCGGTGCAGCCAGGAGACGCAGCACCCGAGTCCAGTGGAATCACATCACAGGACCGCCCACAGAGAGGGAGAGAGAGAGAGGGAGGGAAAGGGAGGGAGAGGGAGAGGGAGGGAGAGAGGGAGAGGGAGAGAGAGAGAGAGAGATGGGGGAGGGAGGGGGAGAGGGAGAGAGAGGGGGAGAGGGAGAGAGAGAGAGAGAGAGAGGAGAGAGAGAGAGAGAGAGAGAGAGAGGGAGAGAGGGGGAGAGGGAGAGAGGGAGGGAGAGAGAGAGATGGGAGGGAGGGAGGGGGAGAGGGAGAGAGAGGGGGAGAGGGGGAGAGAGAGAGAGAGAGAGAGGGAGAGAGAGAGAGAGAGAGAGGGAGAGAGAGGGGGAGAGGGAGAGAGGGAGGCAGAGGGGGAGAGGGGAGAGGGAGGGGGAGAGAGGGAGGGGAGAGAGGGGGAGAGAGAGAGAGGGGGAGAGGGGAGGGGGAGGGAGGGAGAGGTGGACCCGCTGTACACCACTGACCGAAAAACACAATGCTCTGGGCAGAACCAGGCCCAGCATATAAAATGCTGTCAGAACAGGGCCCTGGCAGCAAATACCCAGGCAATATAAACAGAGCAAAAGGAGCAGGAAAGAGGGAGAGGGAAAGAAAGAGAGAGAAAACACGAAAAGAGCAGAGCGCCCTGAAAGATTTTTTACCAGAATTGTTCCAGATATGAAATTGGATGGTGCAGCTAAGCTGGCTATCCTTTTAGGAGAGAGACAGACTTCACTTCCGTTTGTGTCAGCATACCATAGCTGCAGGCACAGTGGCTGGCCAGTCTCTATGCTGTCAAGGTCAGGGCTAATATTATTACTGTTGTACTTTTTAAAATATTTTTCTGTCTTTGCTTGTTTTTTTCCTCTGTCTCGTCCATAATTGATGTGTTTATACATGTTATACGCCCGATTGTAAGAATGATTGCTCTGGCGATATTGTTATTACTGCAACACCCATGCTAATGAAGCATTTCAATTTGAATTTGAGAGAGAAAGAACTATTAGCATGGACTCGGATGGAGTCGGATGAGGTCTTAATTAATTAATGGTTGTGGTGTTCTGTTCTTGATGGAGAGGCTGAGAGAAGGGGGAGAGAAGTGTTGTGGTGTGACACAAGGCCTCTACAACTCCAATCTTTTTATACCCCAACCAGTTCCTCCGCCAGAGTGACTCCTCTGAATAACTGATGATTCATGTACCACACTTCACGTTTCAAAATAGATGCTGACAAACACGCATTCCTTGAGATTAAGGCACGGTTCATAAGATTTAGGATCTTTAAAGGGCTTTAAAAGTATAAATAAATATGTGACTGTCAGTATTTTAGTAGTTTATTGATTTGACACAAAATATTTTTGTATGGTCAATGATTTACGGCTTGGCAAAAATTGAGAATGAGGCAGTTAACTGATGAAGGGGTTGGATGAAGAAGGCAGGAATGCTGCTCATTCTCCAGGAGAATTCCAGCACTCCTGACTGAGAGAGCAGCCGGTCACACTGACATGCTGGATGGGCAGGTGAGGCGGATCTCTCTAACGTGTAGGTGCACCGCAGCTTGGTTCTCACCTGATCGTGTTCCATCTGTCTGTCACCTGCCCACTGCCACTGTACCTGACAGACACTGCAGTCATCTCTGTCAGTGATCAGAATCAGTGCATTGTGATTTTGAGTTCCGTATCCCGTATATGAATCAGTGCAGTTCAAAGATCTGGGCTAAGAACATGTAGACACATATGCGCGCACCCACACACACACACACACACACGCGCAGGCACACGCACACGTGCATGTGCACACACCCCACACACACACACACACACACACACACACACACACACACACACACACACACACACACACACACACATTCGCACACACACACACACACACACACACAGGCGCAGCTGGGCGCAGATGGGTGCTGCTTTGTTGTGGCAGTGTTCTGGAATGTTTGACAGCAGAGATGAGAGAGGGGATCAGAGGCAGGTGCTCCACGTCGTCGCCAGGCGACAAGTCAAGGATACACCCCTGGAGACGGGGGGATCTCCTTCCCTCCCTTTCATCCACCCCTCTCCAAGCAGCAGGAGTGATGTGGGGCTTCATTAAAAGCACATCATTAGAATCCGTCGTTAGGATCCCGGGTGCGAGGCCGTGGCGGACCACAGACCCCACCGGGAGGGACACTCACGGCCGCCCGCTCCGTCTCCCTGGCAACCCCCGCGGGGGCTCAGGTCCCGCCCCCACCGTAGCGCAACTCCACAGCCAGCCGCTCGCTGCTAAAAGCTCAATGAATAACACATGCCCCGCATGAAAAAACATAATTCATAATTCACATAATGAATTAGCCGCATGAAGAACAGAGAGATGGTGCACACGGATGCAGAGAGCGCTTTAAATGCAGACGACCTGCCTGAAAGGGAGGCTTTGCTTTGGCTTGAGCTCAGCGGAATTTAATTATTTTTTTAGACAAAGCAGGGTTTTTATGACAGCTGAGCTGTGTCCTGCGGGCGGCGCGGGTGCGAGAGGCGTCTCTGGGGGACGTAGTCAGATGGGACCAGGCTTGCCCTCCTGACTCCTAATGTCCTGTCTCAGGCAGTCAGCGGGGGATTTGCTCTGATCCGTGGCTGCCTCTCATTTGCCGTGTTTTGTGTACGGTACTTGCACAAAAGACAAAGGCTGTCATTTAATCTGTCCCCAGTGCATTCTGTCCCCACCCCTGAGTAATACGCCAGAGCCGATCTGATCGGTGAAAACACACAGCACATACGGGCGTTTTCAGATTCCTCAGTTAATGTCTGATGTTAATGTTCTCGCTGTTACGCTTGTGCCTAGCGATGTTCTCCCCAGCCACGCTCTGGTCAGACAGACAAACGCGCTCTTCCTGAAAATTAGGACAGCATGTTTCATGTGAACGAGGCAGGTTTTTAAAAAAATTTTGAATGTTCTCGTCGTACGTGAGCTGTAACAGAAGTGACTGTTGCCTGATATTCTGTTGCCTTTTGCTGGCACAGCGTGTGAGTTTTACAGAAGCGGAAGACAAGGCCAGAGACTCCCACCATTGTGTGGATCTGATGGTAACACAGCTGCTGCATAATCATCCCACAGATGGCACATTGCCTCACACCGATCCTAATAAGGGGTCGCAAGCAGCGGCGCAAAGAGGAAGAGAAAAGGGCTTTAATATGCTGATGACCGACGTTAAATAGCTACATTTGTCACGGTCCTTCATCTTTCCTTCCCCTCGCCTACACATCGTGCGCAGCTAATCTTTTTTTCTTTTCTTCTGGCTGTTTCTTGAAAAGGTGACAATCTGTAAACTTAAATCTCCATTGGCTTGCTTTGCAAGCCAGTACAATCGCTACTTCCTGCATATGTTCAGTAATACTCCGAATTTTAAGCTTTTTTTTTTTGCAGAACCACGGAAATGTATGAATTTTCATACAAATTCTTCAAACTCTTTGACAGATAGGTGTTCATAACTGTCAGTGTACACCATATGGCAGAGAAAATTACATTACATTACAGTCATTTAGCAGATGCTCTTATCCAGAGTGGCAAACATAGGTTACAATTTTATCCATTTATACAACTGGATATTTATTGAGGCAATTGTGTGTTAAGTATTTTTCCCAAGGCTACAACAGCAGCGCCTCAGTGGGGAATTGAACCGGTAGCCTTTCTGTTATAAGCCCTGCTCCTCACAGCTATGCCTTCCTGCTGCCATTTCTGTGTAAGGTGTTTCATACTGCTGTGCTGCTCGCTGGCACCCCCTTGAGGCTGGTGGTGTGTGAGCAGGTAATGAGCATGTGCAGCACTGACTGAAGTGCGGATCAGCTCAGTGATGAATCCTCAGTGAGGCACTGTGAAAAACACTCCCATTCACTACAGAGCCAGAACCAGGCTGGCTCATTATACCCCTTTCCCACTGTAGATCTGGAACCAGGCTGGCTCATTATACCCCTTTCCCACTGTAGATCTGGAACCAGGCTGGCTCATTATACCCCTTTCCCACTGTAGAGCTGGAACCAGGCTGGCTCATGATAGCCCTTTCCCACTGTAGATCTGGAACCAGGCTGGCTCATTATACCCCTTTCCCACTGTAGATCTGGAACCAGGCTGGCTCACAATAGCCCTTTCCCACTGTAGATCTGGAACCAGGCTGGCTCATGATAGCCCTTTCCCACTGTAGAGCTGGAAGCGGGCTGTTTCTGTAGGGTGTAGGGGGGTTTAGCTCTCCCTTGTTGTAAAGGATCAGGCAGCAACATTGGTACCACAGCACTCAACCAGTGTGTGTTTAGCATGTGTATATACCTCTCTCTCTCTCTCTCTCTCTCTCTCTCTCTCTCTCTCTCCTCTCCTTATCTCTCTCTCCCTTTTATCCATCTCTCTCTCCCTCTCTCTCTCTCCCCCTCTCCTTATCACTCTCTCTCTCTCTCTCTCTCTCTCTCTCTCCCTCCCTTTATCCACCTCTCTCTCTCTCTCTCTCTCTCCTTATCTCTCTCTCTCTCTCTCCTTATCTCTCTCCTTATCTCTCTCTCCCTCCCTTTATCCATCTCTCCCTCTCCTTATCTCTCTCTCCCTCCCTTTATCCATCTCTCGCTCCCTCTCCTTATCTCTCTCTCCCTCTCCTTATCTCTCTCTCCCTCCCTTTACCCATCTCTCTCTCTCTCTCTCCCTCTCCTTCCCTGTCCCTCTCTCCATCTCTCTCTCCCTCTCCCTGTCTCTCTCCCTGTCTCTCTCCCTCTCCCTCTCTCTCTCTCTCTGTCTGTCTCTCTCTCTCTCTCTCTCTCAGCTGCACACAGACATGGACCGGGGTGACGGGCGGACCAAGTACATTCTGCGCGGAGAGGGGGCGGGGTCGGTGTTCGTGATCGATGAGAAGACCGGCAACATCCACGTCACCAAGCCCCTGGACCGGGAGGAGAAGGATGAGTACCGCCTGATCGCCACGGCGACCGACCGCCAGACCGACCGTGCCCTGGAGCCCTCCTCCCAGTTCATCATCCGGGTGCAGGACATCAACGACAACCCACCCGTCTTCGAGGACGGGCCCTACAGCGCCACCGTGCCCGAGATGGCCAACATTGGTACTGCAGGGGGGAGGGGATGGTGTTTGTTGTGCATCGACTGACTCATTAGCAATCCTTAGCATCCTGTTGAACTTGGGGTCCCGAAGGAGCCGAGCTCTGTTTCGGGGTTGCTCTGATTGTAGCAGGTTCAAGTGTTAATTAGCAGCTAAATGAGTGCGTCTGAAAAAATGAGCATCCCTTGACACTCCCCCACTCCCCCCATTCACTGTTCCCATTTTTATGCTCCCCCCTCTCAATCAGTGCTTCTTTGTGACTGAGTGTTTTCTGAAACAGGAAAGCCATGCAGAAGAGATGGAGCAGAGTCACACAGCCAGGACGGGAACATACAGTTTCTCTCTTATTAATATCTTTCAGTTATTCAGCTTTGACATGTTTTAGCCAGCCTGTGGGAACACACACATTTTTCAGTCAGTCTTTGTGAGGAGGTATATTTTTCAGTCTTTGTGAGCATGTATATTTTTCAGTCAGTCTTTGTCAGCACATATATTTTTCAGTCAGGCTTGGTGAGCGTGTGTATTTTTCAGTCAGGCTTGGTGAGCGTGTGTATTTTTCAGTCAGCGTGTACATGTTGCATCCACCTAACACTGGCGCTTCCTTCAGCTCTGTCTGACAATTTGTTTATTATTCTTTCCTCCCCCCTGTCTCCATCACCCCCCCTCTTCACATCTCTGTCTCTTTCTCTAAGTACCAGTGACAGATCAGAGATCAGGGCATTGAATCAGTCTCCCTCTCTCTCTTTCCTTCTCTCCTCTCTCTCTCTCTCTCAGATCTTCATCTCCCCTCCCTCCCTCTCTCTCTTTCCTTCTCTCCTCTCTCTCTCTCTCAGCCCTTCATCTCCCCCTCTCTCTCACCCTCTCTCTCTCTCTCTCTCTCTGTCTCTCTCTCTCTGTCTCCCTCTCTCACTCTCTCTCTCTCTCTCTCTCTCCCTCTCTCTCTCCCTCTCTCTCTTTCTCTCTCTCTCTCACCCTCTCTCTCTTTCTCTTCTCTCTCTCTCTCTCTCTCTCTCTCTCTCTCTCTCTCTCTCAGCCCTTCATCTCCCCCTCTCTCACCCTCTCTCGGTGACACTGTCAGCACTTTGATGTCAAAAACAGCAACAGCTGCTCCCACAAATCCCCACTTCCCTCACAGCTTGTCAGGCAATGCCCCATGGGAAACGTAGTTCTTTTGGACTGTATATATTTTTTCCAGCAATTTCAATCTTTCAGATGAAGTTGATGGTCTTTGATTTATTGGGGTGGTGTGTGTGTGTGTGTGGGGGGGGGGTACGTATCATCCTGTAGAGGAAGCAGTTCAGGAAGAGAGGAAGATGGAAGGAAGGGGGGGCGCAGACAGAGAAACAGGGAGTGATAGGGAATCGGAGAGAAGGATAAAGAGATGGAGGGAGACAGAGGGATTATGCAGGGAAAGTCTGAGAGGTGAGAGATGCTATAGGCAAGAGGAGGAGAGGAAGGTACAGCTGGGACCTTCTACGTCAGGTTGAATTAACCACCACCCAGCAGCCCGATACTGCACATACACCTCATACCATAGGGTAAGGGAGGAAAAAAATGTATTTTAGCCAGCCAATTTCGTGCCATCGCCTGAACAAATGAGGTTCAACTCTACTTTTGCTGTTCCTGGTTAAAATGTAGCTAAAAATACATCTATCTAGGCACGGCTTTTGTACAAAAAAATACAGGCCTTAAATAAAGTAAGAAAGAAATTTAAAATATACCTGATAGCATTAAGTGGCAGTGGCTTTGGGCGTCTCGGGGTTATACTAATTACCGCTCAGACTGTTTCGCACTTTGCGGCCTGGTCTGGGTGTCTGCCGCCTGGCCGGGGGGGCTACCAGCGCTGTACGCCAGCTGAAACATTCCTCCCACCACCCCCAGGAGGGTCTGAAACGTTCCTCCCGCCCCCCCCAGGAGGGTCTGAAACGTTCCTCCCGCCCCCCCCAGGAGGGTCTGAAACGTTCCTCCCAGCTCCCCCAGGAGGGTCTGTATATACGGTCACGCTCACAGACCGTGCCCTCCATGTTTATTCAGACCGCTGATTAAATATGAACAAAACAAACATGACATGACAGAAAAATGTTAATTAAAAAACTGTAACACAGAGTGTCAGGTCATCTAAATGGTAATAATGAACTCTACTCCAGACAACACAAAGGTCTAAAGTGAATGTCAATTACAAGAATGATCAAATATATATACTATGATATGATATACTATATATCTACTATCGTGCTTTTCCATTGCATCTTTATATTTCTTTTTTTGTTTAGTGTTTTAGCAGGAGTATGATTAAGTATGCTGGACACTGTGTATACTAGTGGGTAAATCTTATTTTTCTCTCTCTCTCCTTCTCTCTCTCTCTCTCCCTCTCTCTCCTTCTCTCTCTCTCTCCTCTCTCTCTCTCTCTCCCTCTCCCTCTCTCTCTCTCTCTCTCTCTCTCTCTCTCTCTCTCTCTCTCTCTCTCGCAGGTACGTCCATCATCCAGGTGACAGCGTCAGACGCAGATGACCCCACCTATGGGAACAGTGCCAGGCTGGTGTACACACTGATCCAGGGTCAGCAGTTCTTCTCGGTGGATCCTCAGACAGGTGAGGGTCCCTCCCGTGGGCTCCAGGCTACCCCGTCCTCGCGGTCCCTCCGTCAGGGATGCGGCGGCCGCATCCCGTTTCCATGGCAGCGTTGCCTAGCGCGCGTGGATGCGCCGTGGGCCCATCAGGCCAGTGATGGATCGCTGCCAAGGCTGGGTAGGAGTCACCAAACAAGGCGACGTGGAACCGCACCAAGCTGGGCGACCGTGCCGCGGGGGGAAAAAGCGGCACGGCAACAGCAGACAGGGTGTGCCCGTCACCGATGCTGATAATGAAATGTATTATTTAAACCCGTTAAAAAAATCACCCGTCGCAGTGAAAGACTGTAATCATCTCTGCAACCTGCCTCCCTGAGTGCCAGATATGATTCCGCTTTCAGGTCTGTCGCTGCCAAAATGAAGCTCGCTGCTGAGATTATTTTTAATCCTAGAATGAGATGAAGTGTGAACAGTGTTCTGGTGTTTAATGTTCCCTGTGTGTGAACTGGCATTCCTGAAGCTTAGATCTGAAATGTCACAGTTATTATTGGCTTTGTGTTTGTGGCCGGGGCCCGGTTCTGACAGCGGAGCTCCTGCAGGGCCCGGTTCTGCCGCCGGCCAGTTTGGTGGTCAGCAGCACACAGAGCTGCAGGTCCTTTCCGGCTCTCCCTCTCCCTCTCTCCCTCTCCCTCTCCCTCTCCCTCTCCCTCTCCCTCCCTCTCTCTCTCTCCTCTGAATGATCTGCAGGCGGGTTCTTTCTCCACTGCACTCACAGAGATCAGTGGATGTGGGAACAGGGAAGTTCCTGCTCTCTGAATGTGATTAAATGTGACTCTTCCTGGGGCTCCTCTCTCTCTGTCTGGCCTTCCCTCTCTCTCACCCTCTCCTTCTTTCTCTTGGATGAGTTTATTTGTGTCTGCAGATGCGTGCTCTGAAATAACTTTCTTCCTGTTCTCTCTTCTCTCTCTCCCCCCCCTCTCTCTCTCTCTCTCTCTCCCTCTCTCTCCCTCTTTCTCTCTCCTCTCTCTCTCTTCCCCCCTCTCTCTCTCTCTCCGTCACTCTCTCTCCCTCTCTCAGGTATTCTGCGCACAGCGGTGCCTGACATGGACAGAGAAACGCAGGATGAGTACCTGGTTGTCCTGCAGGCCAAAGACATGGGGGGCCACCTGGGGGGTCTGTCAGGGACCACCACGGTCACAGTGAAGCTCAGCGATGTTAACGACAACCCCCCTCGCTTCACTCAGAGTGAGTCACTGTATCTGCTGCTGTCACTGATACTGTGCGTGTGTGTGTGTGTGTGTGTGTGTGGGTGTGTGCGCGGGAGAGAGAGAGAGAGAGAGGGAGAGAGAGAGAGTGTCTGTGAGTGTGAGCGTGAGTGTGCGTGTTTTTAAGTGTACAACTTGTACACCTAAGTGTTTTTTTTTTTATAGTGGAAGAAAGCATCACACACACACACACACACACACACATTCTGCTATTAACACAGGGACCGTAGCTTAAGAAATGGGAAGACCACAGACAAGTGCTGTAACTCCATCCTGTTTATAGTCTGTTGAATACTGTTGGGATAAAAAAAATATACGGCTTAATTTTGCAGCTCTACCTCAGTGAGACAGCAGCTTGAAAAGGCTCTTAACAGCTTCCATTACTTTCCCTGGGCTGCTGCAGCTGCCGGGGCTGCTATCCATTAGCCCGTGTGTTCAGGGTGGCTGCAGAGCTCGGTCCGGCTCTCCCTGCTGCTGCTCTCCCTCTGCAGTGCTGCTCCCCTCAGCCACACGCTTCATGCTTGCTCTTTGTAGCGCTGTTCCTGCTGTCAGGACAAGCTCGCGGTGCCGTGTCTGAAACAGCGCGGGTTTCGGTGGGGGGGCCGGGCCCGGGCAGATTGCCGGGTAACCAGTCAGGCCGTGCGCCAGTCTGAGCTCTGGATGTTGACTCTCGATCCCGTGTCTAATCGAGCTGTTTACAGTCTGACGAAAAGTGGAGCAGGTGGAGGATTCAGGTGTTTGTAGTGTTTGAGGTTAATGTAATGCAAAGTGTGCATTTGGGGGTTGGGGGTTCAGGTTATTTCAGTGTTGGAGGCAATGTTACACAGTTTGTGTGTGTGTGTGTGTGTGGGGGGTCAGGTGTTTAAGGGGTCAGGTGACACTGGTTTGAGGCTACATCTCAATCCAGGTGAGTGAGTGAATGAGTCCACACTGGCAAGTCACGTAAGAAGCCGCTGTAGGACAGGGGAGAGGGGTGTTATTTAGGAGTGCACTCAGGTCGCTCCGCCACTGTGGCTCCTGACCAAACAAGAGCTACTCACATAAAAAAAATACACACCAAACCATGGAGGCAGAAACCTTGTGATCAGAATGCTAACAGTGTTGATGATCATGAAACGCAAAACTGAAAGTGAGTTCTAACTCTGCAGATTTTTAAAAATGCGGGTCCACACAGGATTTTACTGACAGCACCGTTTGAAAGGGACGGGCTGCATGGAGGTAATGTAAAAATATATCTTCAGGAAGTAGCGTTAACTTCAGAAAAAAAAAACTCAATTCTTTCGAAGGTGCAAGGCATTATCAGACTCCCACTCCCTTTAATCTTTCTGAATTTGCAGTTAAACAGTATAAATTGTAGAGCGTTTGTAATTGAAGTCAGTGGGTTAGCCATACGTTGAAGCGAAGGGTGGTCAGCCTTAAATCCAGCTTTATTGCGTTAGACGAACGATGGCTGCACAACGTTTCTGTGCCGCTGCGGCTGAACGGAACTGAAGCGGAACTCTCGTAAAATCCGCAGAGAGGTCTCACGCAAACGCGCACCCCAGGGTGTCGGGTGAAAGGAATTCTGGGATATCAGACCGGTGTGAAGTGTGCAGGCCTGTGTGCTCAGATGGAGGGCGCAGTGAGGGAAAGTGACAGCTACTCTTTCACATTTGGGACACCCTCGACCGCGTGACTGAGCACCATTTCGAGGAGACATGCTGCATGTGGGACAAACCCCGCTGCGTTTATTCCAGCACTTCGGCTCGTGACAAAATAAGAGCAACTCCCAAAAAAATTTACATGAAACCATGGAAACGACAGAAGTGGTGACATCTGGAAAACGCGTTCAAATGATAATGCTAACAATGCTGAAAAAAGTTAAATACAAATCTGAGAGTAGGCTTTAACATCATGCATTTTGGTGTCTTGCAAATTTCAGGGAGAACACAGAGGTAAAATGAAATCAATCTGCAGCGAGTAATGTTTGATGTGAAAAAAGATCGCAATAAAGGAGCGATGTGCAAAACATTTAAGGCAAGAGTCCCACTCTCTTAGTATTGCAGACAATTAAATATTACATTGTTTAAAAGTGACCTCAGTGGGCTAAGTGCATGGTAGCAATGGGCAGTCACTAGAAAATCAGGCTTTATTGCAAAAAACACACATGATTGATATGAAATGTTTTTTTTTTTTGTGCTTGAGAATTGCCGCTTGATAACCAGATTAATATCATGGTGATTCAGATTAATTTGAGATTTGAAATCCAGCTACAAACTTTTTATAATACGGTCTGTATAAGAGCATCTGCCAGATGAATAAATGTAAATGCAAAGTTGTTAATCACAGTTTCTGTTCACTTATAATTAAAACGCACTGGAATAATTTGGTCTAATGTTACCACTGTTTCATTGTTCTCACTGTGTGTTAGAAAAGTTCATTCATACAGTCATACTAGGTACCATCTGTTGTGAATTTTTATTCAGAGTTTTTTGGTTTCGCTGTGGTTTAATGGAACTCGCGAACAAAAAGCTGAAAGAAATGAGCAAAAAGTGGTCTGAGCAAAAATGAACACCCTGGGATGCCACACCAAACACAAAGAGTACGCTCACTCCAACGGAGCAACTGAGGGCAAGTGTAAGTTCCTTTTGTAGACTGGGATTCCCTCAACCATGGACTCAGTGCCATTTTGAAGGGCAGCAAAAATGTGGATGAGGATGCAGCTGAGTGTTTTTGGTCAGGCCATGGGGGATGGGGTTAGGTGACAGTTTCACTGTGGGGTGGTCAGGTAATTTGAGTGTTGGAGGGTTAGGGGACTAAGCTGGATGGTGGTCACAGGCACTGAAGGCTGCGGTTGGCTGCTGGAGTTTCCTGGGGGAGATTGAGGGGTAGGTGGCCTCTCTGATGGATGGCTTCACGCGTGCAGACCCGGCTGGAACCTGTGTCTTTTGTGAACCTGTGGCGAGATGAAGGACAGAGATACAGAGAGGGGCTCAGTCAGAAATATGACTCATTCATTCTGTCTGTGACTGGCAGTGAGAAAGACAAAAGAAGAGAGAGAAGAGTAATCTTGTATGACCCATTATCTCATTTGTCCTTTGGGAGGGAGAGAAAGGGAGTGACAGAGATGGAGAGAGCAGGGAGAGGGAGACAGACAGAATGATAAACACTGTAATTTGTCCTCTCAGGGAGCGAATGAAAGAGAGAACAGGGAGGAGAGGACAGGACTGGGCATGTGTGCGTGTGTGTGTGTGTGTGTGTGTGTGTGTGTGTGTGTGTGTGTGTGTGTGTGTGTGTGTGTGTGTGCGCGCGTGTGTGCGTGCGTGCGTGCGTGTGTGCGTGTGTGTGCGTGTGTGTGTGTGTGCGTATACTTCTGTGTGAGGACCTCTCTGTTATGTGAAGACACTAGACATTTGAAATCTTGAATATAGAAGGACACATACACACACACACACACACACGCTGAGCAGGGTCTGTCAGTTTGTCGGGGTGCAGCTGAGACAGTGAAGGACAGAGAGGTGACGGCCGGCTTTGTCACGCACCTTCAGGTCCTGTCTCGGCCCCGATTTCCTCTCTCTCTCCCGCTGTCTCTCCCTCTCACTTCAAACGCTTTACTGACGTGACGTACAGGCCGCATGTTTCCACAGCATAAACACAGCCAGTCATATCCTGAAATACAACAAAGAAAGCGCTGATATGTGATGATTACAGAGGGGATAATGAACCTTTATAATAACGTGACAGGGTCAATGCGTTCCCCTCAGCACCGGGAGAATAGGGACATTCTCCGCGTCAGTGCAGTTTAGAAATTTCAAATACACCTGCGCAGATTCTCAGAAGAGAATTTCACATTCATTTACATATTTTCTGCTGTTCAAAAGAAGGTGGCTTTCTCTTTCTCGGGCTTTCTCTGTCTCTTTCTGTGCCTCTCTCTCAGTTCATTTCAATGGAAATTGCTTTATTGGCGTGACTAAAATGGTTAATTAGCACTACTGAAACATGCTGTATTGACAATGAGACTGACAATAAATACAACAGTAATTAACTTCGGCAGCATCACAGAGGAGATCACCAACAGTATACACACACAAAATAAATATGAAAGGGAATTCATGTCAAGAGTGAAATAATGACAAGCGTTCAATAAAGAGCTTTTCAAAAGCCAGTGTCCCTCAATCTTCCTCTCTGTCTCTCTCTATATTCAGTTTTCAGTTCACTATCTCTTTCTTTTTCAGTCCCTCTCTTCTGTCCCTCTCTCTCTCTCTCTCCATCCCTCTTTCTGCAGTGTCCACTCTGTGCTGACCAGAGGAAAGTCTCAGTCCTCTTCCTTACAGTGATACTCTCAGACACAGTTCATGTCTGGTCAGTATCAAATATTAAACTGCTTTTAAGTGGGTGGGAGTGTACACCCGAGACCTCAGCTCACAGGCCTAAATGAAACCAGCGATGATACACCAAACATGACGCCACGGAAAGTGAAACTGATTGGATTTGGATTTTAACTGAAAAGCAGGGACATTTTATTGTAAGAAGCAGCAGTGGTCTGCTCTGAGGAAGAGAATCTTTGGTGCCTGGCCCTCTAATCAGCATGTTGAAATTGCATCACGAATGTGTACCATGCATGGGGTTATGCGGAGAGATTTTCTCACTCGTTTGCCTGGTCTGCCAGCCTGTATCTCGGGAGGCTCTCCGGGGCTTGTGCCCACACTGGCTTTGAACTGCTCGTCTTCCTGCTGATTGGACCATGTTACGAGGCTGCTTCAAAGGACCGGCTTAACATCAGGTCAGGGGTCAGGGGTCAGGTGATTGGAGCTTTTGACGGTCATGTGACACAGTTTGAGAGTGGGTGGGGGAAAATGATTGGAGTGTTGAGATCAGGTGATTTGAGTATTAGGGTGTCATGTGATGCTAGTTTAATTCTGAGGGGGTCATGTGATTTGAGTGTTGGGGGGTCAGGTGACAGAGTGTCTGTTCAGTTACGGTTTAGCTGAGGCTTGTCTGTCTGTAACTGACCAGATGAAGGAGTGACGTATATTCAGCTCTGTGTTCGATCAGAAACGTCAGATTCCAGTGCTGGTCAGAGCAGCAGTATGGGAACCACACCAACTAATGTGTTATGCATGTGTTACAAAGTGCTAACACCATTCCCACGAATGTAACATCAAATTGAATTTAATGAACAGTGAGACCAAACATCATGTCCAATCCTTTATTAATGCCTCACACAAGCCTTGCTCAGGCATTACCAGGGCAGACTGTCTGAGCTTAGAAACTTGAATTTTGATTGTTGTTGAGTATTTGATTGCTGTTGAGTTTTGATTGTCATTGAGTTTTGATTGTTACAGAGTCTTTGATTGTTGTCGTTGTTGTGGTTTCCGACGCGGGGTCCTGCTGGTTTTGCCATCACAGCACACATGCGTTCCCTTCCTAACGCAGGACTAACGCAGTCAAAACGTTTCTGCAGAGCCATCACTCTGAGCTCCGGAAAAAAAAGTGATTTCCATGCAAATGGAAACGTCCCCAGGAGCGTCGCCAGGGTGATGTATGAGCTCTGTCCCGCGGCTGCGGGCGAGCGCCGAGCAGGCACTGATAAACGGCCAGGGGAGCACCGTGTGGCAGCGTGTGGCAAAGCTCACAGCCCCGGGGCAGTGCGCCAGGGGGACACGGGCTCGAATCCCTCCCGGGACAGTCTCCAGCGAGATCCTATGCAAACCTGGTGCCGTGTGAGTGTTCCCACCGCCATTGAAAGACTACAGCTGTGGCATTCCCAGTTACACTCTCAGCATGGCTTTGGGGATCTCCGCTGCTTCCGAGGGAAGTCTGGCTGTTCTATTTACAGATCAGTCCCGCCCCTCTCTCCTGCACCCTCTCTCCTCTCCGGTCCCAAAGGGGACCTGCACCCCTGTTCAGCAAAGTGCTTTATTTTCAGACGTGGTTTTGACGCAATCCTCCAACCCCCACTGTAAGGTAGTGATCCACTGGTAATTAGGCGTGACCTAAAAACTGACGACTCTCACCAATGACTGTGAGGGGACGTGTGGCTAATTTTGCAGGATTTTTTGTAAGGCGTCGCAGTCAGTAGTAATGATGGTGACGATGATAATGCAAAGAATTGAGTAAGAGGGAGAATCCCGATTGTTCCTTCTGATAAATGTTCACATTCATAATTAATGCAGTAGTGGTTAATATCGGTCTTCTTTCATCCTTTATTTTCTTTTGCTCATTTTTTTCTTCCCCCCATTAATATTTCATCTAAAGTTCAGTTTTTCTGCTTCAATAGAGAGTAAAATCACAGCTGAAAAAATTGCTCACAGACACATCTCTCTCTCTCTCTCTCTCTCTCTCTTTCTCTTCCCCTCTCTTTTTCTCTTCCTCTGTCACTCTGTTACTCCTTCTCACTCTCAGATTCATATTCAGATCGATTCCATTGAATCAACCTTGTTGGGATGACAAACACGTATTTCTTTTGTATTTGTCAAACAATTCATCTTTCTCAGAATGCACAGGAACACATACATACATATATACATACAAACAAGAAGAGAAAAATATCCAATGCCTTTCTTTATCTCTCTCACACACAAACACATTTTACCACAGTATGTATACAGATATACATGATTAGCATACACACACACACACACACAAACACACACACACACACACACACACACAATTACCAGAAAACAGGAGGCTTGTTTTGTATACAAAAGGTTAAATTAATAAATAACAAATGAGTTACAGTTAAAACTATGACCCAGTATATCAGCCTGTTGTAAAAGGAGGTACCGTAATGACTGCATGCTACCAGAGGTGCAGTACCAGCAAATTTAATGAAACTTTTTAAAAATGAGCTGTGCCTTGCTGCAGGGCAGGGTACTCTCTGTTCCGCTGGCCAGGACATGTGGCCACACTCTGCGCTAGCAGAGGGGCCAAGGGCCTCTCTCCTGACTCAGGCTTCTCTTTGAAACGGGTATGAACAGTTGTAATCCTTTTAATGAGTATTTCCCTTTCTCTGGAGTGTTTACTACACCGCTAAAGAAAGTGGAGCCTTGTCTCAGCCTCTGCTGTTCGGCTGTGGTCACAGAGCCTGTCTCACCTGGCTCATAATACCTGTCTCACCTAGCTCACCAGGTGTTGCCCTTTTCAGCGGCCAGGCTGGGATCACTCAGGCCACATTTAGTCAGTACCTGTCTGCATTTGTGATCATGTTCAGATATTTGGACAGGGCATAATATGTCTCTCTCTCAGTCCCTCTGTCCCTCCGTCTCTCCCCCTTTCCCCCTCTCCTTCACGCTCTCCCTTCCTCTCTCCCTCTCCCTTCCTCCCTCTCCCTCTCCCTCTCTCTCTCCCTCTCTCTCTCCCTCTCTCTCTCCCTCCCTCTCTCCCTGTCCACCTCTTGTACCTGCTTGCTCTGTGTGTTACTTGAGCAGTATGCAGTGTAAGATTCAAGTCAGTAAGTAATTTTACACTGAATGAATAAACAGGAGTTAGTCATTCTTGTCATGTAGTCAGTCTGTCACTCAACATTTGTGCATATACTTTGATAACCCTCTCTCTCAGTGCAGTGTTAGTGTACTGTAGTGTCAGTGTGTATATACTGTATTAACCCTCTCTCTCAGTGCAGTGTTAGTGTAGTGTCAATATACTGTCATGTCCTGTTCTTCTCTTCTTCTTTCTTGTTCTCTCTCTCCTTCTCTCTTTCTCTCTCTGTCTTTCTCTCTCCCCCTCTCCCCCCCTCTCTCCCTCTTTCTCTCACACCCTCGCTCTGCTTGTCTCTCTTGTAATTGGGGGTCCCGCCCGAGCTCACCCCCTTCCACAGCAGCGTTCCTTCCTTAAACACATGCAGATTTTATGCAGCCCATTTCATCCAGAGCGCCGACATTCTTAATGACCCTCCAATCCAGCGCCTTTCACTCCCGAAGACGAGAGTCCTTCTCCTCGTCGTCCCCTCCTCGCCCTCTCCCTGTCTCCTCCTGCAGTGCCTCGCTGCTGTCACTACAGTTTTATACACCCGGTTACCCTTGCTCTGCGCTTTTTCCTCCTCTCGCTTGATTTGATTCGGTTTATTGGTATGACACACACAGCACGTATGTTCAAAGCATAAGCAACAAAAAAAAATGCTTTTCTCCTTCCTCTCCTCTCTCCCGGCTCTTTCTTTCTTTTGGTCTTCCTCACTCTCTCCCTCTCTCTCGTGTAGCACTTTTCCGAAGTCCCACTTCTTTGAATATCACTGAAGCCTTTATGGTGCAAATCCAAAACAGTAGTGCTCTCCTCCATAATGATAAGACTACATACCCCTGTATTGTTCTCCCTCCCCAAACTGCAGAGTAAAACTAAGACTGGGCCAGTATATCACTGTGGTTGTCAACACCCGCTGGTCTTAATTTTTTTTTTTTGAAATGTGTGACAATGAAGCAGTGATAGTGGCTTTTTGCTTGCCTCAGGTCGTGCTTCCTCTTGTTGGCTGTGTGTGGAGTGTGCTGGCCATGAATGAACCGGCGCCAGGCCCCTTCAGCTTGAAATGTCAGCACCCACCCAGACTCAAAGGAGGACGAAGCAGAATCGAAACCAAGGCTCACATCACGATCAGTACCTCCAATGATGCTCCGTTACATTCTTTGATTAATTTTACCTTTATTTCCAAAGGAATTCTCTCGAGGTTTGAGGCCCCTTTTTTTCCAAGAGACACAACACAGGAAAGCCAGCATTACATTACAGCGTACACACCAGCCAATCACAATGCTAACACAGACAGAGCAACACCAATAAGCATGAGCTGCCCCTCAGCATCTGCTTTAGAATAATTACAGGTGTCTGAAACATTCTCATCTGTTAAGATCTTGCATTCAGGCAATGATATTGTTTCTTCTAATTGCTGAAAGAGGTTTTTGTGCAGCAGAGGGGCATTGTGAGAAAAGGACTGCTGTCTCTCCGCCGCTCTGACCCTGCGACGGTGAAGGATAACAATGCTTGTGAACGCAGGGTGTAATTATGACGAAGGTTCCTGAGCTCCTGCCCTTCAGTTCGCTCTCTCTCTCTTTCTCGCAGTCTTTCTCTCTCTTTGTCTCTGTGCCTCTCAGCCTTCTGCGTCTGCTTTCTTTGCTAAACCAGCATGAAACTCCAGGCCCCTAATTGGCTCCTTCTCCTATTTGCCGATCCAACTCTCGGTGTCACTAATCCGGCCCTCAATCAAGCCACCGACCAATCGCGGGGCACCACGGTCGGGCTGTGGCCAATCGGATGGCCATAAACAAATCACTCCGGTGAAGTGGGAGTGAAATCTCCAAGGTGAGGCGGATGATAACAAGTCTGAAAGGCTCTTTGAAGCGGGTTGACGTAGGGACAGGCCTGAGGACTGGGGCGATGTGCGTGACAGCACTCTAAAAAAAAACAGAACAATTACACGTCCCTGATCAGAATCTTTAAACCTCCCTGTCACTGAGCAACAAGCCTCCCCGCTCTGACTGCCTGCTCTGCAGCTGAAACGCCTCTGTGAGGAGAGCCAAAGTTCGGAATGAAAGCACCAGCGGTAGGGTTTTTTCCCCCTGAGATGAGGTCTTGCTGGTTGAGGGCGGGTTGTAGCCTGGGCTTTTCCTCATTTAGGCACGGTGTGCTCGCATTGACTGAAGTCAAGTGTTAAAAATCGAATCTGTGTGTGAAGTAGAACCGCTCATTCTCAGTGAACACACACACACAAAACTCACACACACACACACACACACACATATGCATACACACACACACAACACACACACACAAACACATACACACTCTCACACACACACACACACAGTGGACAGTTGATGTATAAC
>CM032898.1:1327500-1342500 GCA_019176425.1 Megalops atlanticus | reverse complement strand
AATGAGGACTCCCTGTTCAGTTCTGGTTATATTCTGGCTGAAGGGTTCTGTACCAGTTACAGCCTGTCAGTGATCAGGCAGTCCAGAGACTCATGCATTGCAATGGTCTCTAGACTGCTTGTGACAAAAGCATGAACTAACATATCAGCATTAAACTGTGACAGCGAAAGGCCAAACCCTGGGTATGTTTCTCAAATGAAAAAATAAACGTTTTTGGTGATACTTTTCAGTTCAGGTCAGAATCTAAGATGAACCTTACATTTTTACGTGTTTTCTGTTTGAAGCCACAGGTCCTGGGTTTTGAAATAATTTTTTTTTACAACCAATTATTACAACCTCAGTTTGATTGTCGTTCAGCTGGAGAAAGTTTTGTGACATCCACAGTTCAATATCTGTAAGAAAATTCTTATGATAATTATTTTGTTATCACTTTCACATTAAGTCACCATTAATAAAATATCCATAACATTTATTTATTATGATTATTTTTGCAGCAGCTGCTGTTGATGTTAATGGCTTTGCTGCAGTCATCATTCTGAAATCATTTATAAAGGGGTGAATCATGCATTGAACATTAATAACAATGTTGTTTCTGTCTTAATAATGCATTAATTACAATGTGATTCACAGTTACTGAGTGGGATCTTACATATGCAGTGTTATTGTAAAACTAAGACGGCCCTGCTGCTTCCTGGTCCCCAACAGGATGCAGCTACATATGGGTCATCTGCAAGGCCATTCCATTTCCCCCAGGAAATAGGGGTCCTCATTTTAAACAGGCAGTTAGCTGGGCCACCTGACGAGGGTGTCAACAGCTCCTAACATGGGGAATGCAGTGCTATGGAAGGGGTTTTCAAAGGAAACTCTCACAGGGCATGGAGGATTCAGGAATGCTTTGGTTTATTGAGCAGGAGAACAAAAAGCAAAGGTTACAGATTTTTGAACAGCTTATGCTCAGCATTGTTTCTTTAAAACATCCATGACAGCATGAGTTAAACACCAGTGTCTCACTCACAATGAGTGATAATTAATTTTTTAGAGTTTGGCGCAGAGCTTAAGCAATACCAATGAGAAGCAGAGCTGAACAGCTAACAGTCGCATGCTTTTCACATTAGCAGCATCGCTGTGCTGCGATGCTTATCTCCTTCTCTAAATGCTTTTTTTGGAGCTTCATGCAATGCAATGTGGGCAAGTCTGAACTGAGGCACAGACATCCTGAGCATTTTCTCATCTGGATTTTAGGAAGTCTGCCTGGACACCTTTGTCATACGAGACAAAAGTGGTACAAACTCCTCTCTCACACATTAATTTTGGCCTGTGATCTTGACCTTCCTCATCAATCCAAATCTCACCCTTTTTCGCATACTTGTAGCCTCCCCCCTTGGTGAAAATGACAGATTTATTTGCAGGGAATTTGACGTTTTCCATGATCTTTTTGGTGGGTTCCATGTCAGAGTTGATGTAGAAGACAGAGATGTGCAGATCCCCTGTGGGGTTGCAGTTGATGAACTGATTGAGGGGGATCACCTGGGACCCGACCGACTCCTTCCATTTGAATCCTACGTCTACCCCTGCCGAAGCTTTCGCAGCAGGCACCACGCCTGTGGTCCCCGCCTCTCCCGCCAGTTTCACCGTCAGGTCCTGGGGGGAAATCCTGTTGCTGCTGTAGAAGATCTGCAGGGTCTCGCCCGTGGCATTGGCTGCGTGAACGTTCCCCATCTCAGCGTCTGCCGTTCGAACGAGAGAACAGACAAATGCACCAGGTGCAGCAGTGAGGAGCAGGGCTTGTAACTGAAAGGTTGTCGGTTTGATTCCTCAGTGGGGCACTGCTGCTGTACCCTTCTGTCAGTGCCCCGGCCCCCTAGCTGTGTGTTTGTGTTCTTCCCCTGTCCATGTGCTTTTGTTTTCCTTGTGTTCCAGCCCCGCCCCTGTCCCCGCCTGCCTCGTTGCTTCATCGCCGCCACCTGCCTGCCAGCTCACCTGTTCCCCATCACCTCGTCTGCTCTGCCCTATTTATGCCCTGCCTGTTCCTGTCTCGTTGCTAGTTCGTAGCAGTGTTGTTCCTGACCTTTTTCGTCCCCGCCGTTTGTTACCTTGTTGCCTTGCTGTGCTTTTCAATCTCGCCTGTGCCCCGACCTGGTTTTTCTGCCTGCCGTTTTTGCCCTGTCTGCTTGTGCGCCTGCCTGCCCCATCCCTGACTCTTCTTCTGCCCGACTTCGCTCCCGGAATTGCCCTCGGACTGCTTATCTGTTGCCGACCCCGCCTGTTCCTGACTTCGCCCCGGATTTGCCCACGGACTGCTTACCTGTTGCCAACCCTGCCTGTTCCTGGCTCACGATCTCTGCCTGCTGTATTTAATAAAGATGCACTTAACCCTGATCGTGCGTGGTCTGCTCTTGGGTCCCTCGTCTGTGTCGTAACACCTTCGGCATATACTTAACCTACAATTGCCTCAATACGGATACATATATCCAGCTGTCTCAATTTGATCAAAATCAATCATGCACAAAATGAGTGTGACACTTCTTTCATAAAATATAGAGGAATTCCTTACACAATGTACTGTAAAAAACAAACTGATTCTGATGCAAATTAATGGCAGCTGTAGTGAATCCTTTTATCCAAATCCTTGAATCCAGCTCCAGTTCCAGTGAATCCTTTTGCTTTAAAGTTGATGTTTAGTCATAAAACATATCATATTCTGACACACATTATTAGTTTCATAAACACAATTTTGAGTTAACCACAATTTCATTTTTGACAGTTTCATTTAAAAAAGAACTCTCATTAGGTGTTATTTCAGGACTCACCTTGAAAACAGTCTGATTTTTTAAATCCAGGCGTCTTGTCAGTCAGACTGGCTGTCCTGCTGAGAGAGGGAAAAAATCACCATTCAGTCGTATCACACAAATTTAATTACCCATATAACTGTAGAGGATATCAGAGATTAAAAAAATGAAAATATCTTTTGAATGATGAGCGTGAAATACAGCAATGCACTCCTTAGCTGAGCAGCAGTGTTTAGGATTTGAAAAGACAGAAAAGACACAGAAAAGAAAAGTTTCTGATAAAATGAATCAAATCTCAAAGATACTGTGACACTTGATTTGATGTGTATGCACATTTTTCATTTCAGATATATAACCCAGGGAGTATGCCACAGCATATGGTACAAAATATCAATAAAATGACATGAATAGAAATGACAAAATGCTATTTTATAATTTACCCCTATTTTAACACCTTTTAAAGCATTTGAATAGTAAATGTCACTGACCCAAAACCCCTGGCCTGGATGCTCTGACACTCCTGCCTGAATCCTCTCATCATAGTTTAAATCTGAATGCTGGACTTTTCCACAAATACTTGGATTACTTTGGAGTACTTGGACTACTTGGAATACTTTTTTTTTTTTTTTTACCAAATATGGAGCAGCCTTGGGAAGTTATAATCAAAGCTAAAATCAAACATGTAATCATAAAACCAAATTGGAAAAGCTATTTTCATATACCGAATGTTTGAACATATAGAATATATCGTAATATTGTAATACTGTAATATTTTAAATTATATTAGTTATATCATCTCAGTTATTGCAACTTTTGTACATGTGCTTTCATGTACAGTACAATACAATGGAATTTGATTACATGCCTACGGTGCCCCATGAAAGTCACAATAACTGTTATATTTTTTGCATACATGGTGCACACTTTTGACATGTATCTACAGTGTAATAATTAGTTTCTGGGTGATACGTTTTGGTTCTTACCTGGGCAGGTGTGTGAGTGGGCGTGGTCGGTGGAGGTCTGAGAGCGGAGCTGCTGCTGCTGTTTGGGTTTCGCTCCGTTCTTATCCTCTGCAGAAGGGGAAGGCGCTCTGCCCAGTCATGCTCACGTTTATCATTTTAGGGAAGTTGCTCAAGGCATGATGGGTTTCTCAATCCTGTCTAATGCAAGCTGGCTAATCTAAGGTACAATCGCTCTCTTGCAAAAACACATTATCATGCTTACTAAGGTGATTGTACAGTAAATTAAATCATTGCATATTTTTATTGTCCAGTGTATTTTTTCTGATTATCACTGTAAACTACCCAGATGTTTTTTAGTAATTGAGATTAAACTCATTTTTACCCAGATTTCAGATATGTTCACCTATGTTTTTTTTAGCTCCAGTGTACGTAACTCTTCCAGGTGATCTCAGTAATACGACCATTTAGGTTAACTGCTGTCTGTTTCTGGACCTATTGATCTATAATTATCTAGTTATGTCATCTATTTCTGGATTTATTGATCTATTTATGTAGTTATCTATTTCTGCATCCAACGCCACAGGCTTTCTGGAATTTCAGGTCTAACGCATGTTACGATATGCTTTTTGCAGAATTAGCCTAAGTGCCATTTGATGGTGCTTCTTCATCACACAGCTAGGCTTGATTAATTTTTTAAAGATAATGTCCTTTGAAGCTAATGTTGGATCGACCTGGAAAGGCATTTAGCTGCATTTTATTTCTTTTTGTTCTGGTGTTGCATGGTGTAATCGTCAGTGCCATGCTGGATGGCTGTTGTTAAAAACACACGCTCTTGAGGTGAAGCTTTTGATTTTGCATGCAATCATTGTATCATGTTAAAATAAACTCTCTCTAAAATTTCTGCATGCTTAAATTTATACACCGATTTTCACATGTTTTTATTGTTATTATTCCAGACAGTTAGAATATTTATTTATTTATTTACTTATTTATAAGTTGGGTCCTTTTGTTATATATTCATAAATGACTTGTGCGCTCAGGAAACGAGTCTGTCCATACTGCTTTGAGATATGCATGCAGTCAGGGTCTGTGGATACATCTATCCACAGTCAATTCCATTTCCACAGCTGGTACATAACTCATCAATATTTAATCTTTTTTATTGTATTTTTTTAAAGGGTTATCCTTTAGCTTTAGTAGCATTGCACAGAGCAAAGTCATATTTGTTCACAATAACAAACAATAAGCAACATGAATGACCAGCCTGGAACAGGTGTCATAAACTGGGTCTTCTGAGTAACTGGCGTGCAGCTCCTCTTTCTGAGAGGAAACACAGTGCTTGTGTGTCTTCGATTCAGTGGAATCGATTCAGTGGATTATTGTGGAATATACCCAGCTAATACCAAATAAAACCTATGGCAAAAAACTATTATAAATGGTATTTTGGGTTCTCTGACCCTCAGGTCGTTTCATTGGTAAACTGCTTTCTGGAGTTGGTATCACAAATGTTGTTGGACTGGGGGCTGCACTGACACCTGGACACTGAGAACATTTATTTTGTGCTCCATCAACTGTCTCTTTGTAGATTTGGATAAATATTTTGGATACTTTAGATGTAATGCTAGAATATCCATTTATTTTCAGCAAAGTTTGACCCTCTTGACAGAAGTAATCACTTATTTATTTCTTCGTGGGTTTTTTTTTGCTTTGTTTTGTTTTGCTTTTTTTTTTTTTATTTTTGCCATATTCCAGTGAACAGAAACCCTGGTTCTGGTGCTTGTTGGAATTCAACTCCCTCTATTTTACCAATGGCTCGAGGATACAAAACACCCCAAATCACAACGAACCCCCACCATATTCCACAGTGCACACAGGTTCACCTTTTTATGCCAACATGGCAAATTTAAGTAGCATATTTCTGGGGTTTGCTATTTAACCCATATTGCCTCAGTAAATACCCATCTTAAATTATTCTGGATAAAAGTGTCTACTAAGCCAAGTGTAAAGGCATAACGTCTGCTTAACAGACATGACTTACACAGAGACCCAGCCAGAAAGGCAATATTCATGCATGCATTTCTGCATGATTCTTTTTACTCTTTTTTAACCTCAAGATGCCAGTTTGTCGCTTTGATCTTTGTTGCCTTTGATCTGTGTTGCCTTTGGATACCTCTATATATTTCCAGAAGCTTCCATTGAACTTCCAAAAAAGCTGAATGTTGGTTTAGACTTGTTTTCTTTCTTATTTAGTTTTAGAAGTTTCTCACAGCTGTGAGATGTGCCCCTCGCCCCTGGGTTGCAGGAAAGCAGAACAGGCGTGTGCTCTCCCGTCTCGATGGTAACGATAAGCATGCTGACACTGCAGAAGCTCCTGCTTTCACTCCGCACACTGAAGGCGCTGATTCAGACACCCACCTGCAGCCCTGCATGTCGCTTACAGACACACCAGAGACCCAGCGAGACTGGAGGCGGGAGCAACCTGAGTGCTGCAGTGGATCCCTCTAAGGGGGGGTGGTTATGATTAAGGGTGGGGGAATGCAAATAATAAAACAGCACAAGAGTGAAAGAAAGCTGTGCCATTCCTAAGCAGGTTCATACAGTCACTGAACAGCCGTCACTGTGGTTGGTGGTGTCTTTTGCTCTCTCTCTCTCTCTCTCTCTCTCTCTCTCTCTCTCTCTCTCTCTCTCTCTCTCTCTCTCTCTCTCTCTCTCAGGCATATATATGCCACATGCTTTGTTTGAAGTGAGAGATTAAATCTTCATTAACAATCTTAATTAGTCGAGAGAGAATGTGTGCTGTGATGAAGAGATTTGGGAGGAGGGTGGGAGAGAGGAAGCACAGACAGAGAGAGAGAGAGCGATAGGGAGCTCCTGCTGGCCGAGAGACACTAAAAGGAAGAGGAAAAGATGGCGGGGTATGGAGGCAGTGAAGGTCAGAAGAGTTTCTGTGATGATTTGGGTGCCTCTCAATGTTTTCTAGTACTCTCTGTCCCACCAATCAGAGCAGGAGGAGAGTCCTCCATGTTGATAACACTGACGTTCCTTCTTTCAGTCAGGGTCTACTATCCTCTCATGTAGTTTTATTTTAGGCACAAGTGTTGACACTATCAGACACTGTCAGATTGGGACTGTATATCTGGTAACCAAATACAGATAACATTATATTTTGATCACCGAAAACATGGATGAGATGGTGTGTTCATGTTTTTTTTTTTCTCAAAAATATTTTATGACAGACAACCAATGTCACCTTGATTAATATTTAAATAAATAACTAATTTTTAAATAAAATATTGCACACAATGAAATTTAAACGTATGATTAGTAATTCAGTAAAATGTGAGAATTAGTCAAGGGTCTGAAAACTTTTGCACTGTACATACTCATGTCATGTATTATCTCATGTTGAGTTTTTATTCTCCGAGTTTTTTTACATTATCATGCATAAAATTATCTAGAGTTGTTATACAAGCATGAGGTCCATGTTGTTCTGTAGTTTATTATATCAGGATGATATTGAGTTAAACGGAGACACCTGATCCAACTCGCATGCTTAAAGTTGCAGGAAAGAAACTTCACCAGGATTGTTGGGTAAATACTGACATCTAGTGGTACTCTTTGTAAACTGCAGCAGAGGGTATATACCAGGGGCAATCCAGAGCGATGATAAAGTTAGGAAAATTTCAGTTTATGCCTGCCTCTGTTTCTTTAAAAATCCATGACAGCATGAGATAAACAACAGTATCTCATTTTTGATTGTTCATTTTTTAGAATTTGGTACAGATCTAAAGCAATACCAATGAGAACCAGAGCTGTGCAGCTAGCAGTACTTAATTAGCAGTACCACACTGGGCACAACATTGATATAAATGCATTTAAGTGCAGTTTTTGAGTTTGGACTCAAATGGTGTGGATACCTCTGTTTTCCTCTCAGAAAATGGACCGCTTTATCACTCGTTTTAGGAGCAGCACCAAACCCTTTCTCAGATACTGCTGCTGGCTTCTGTTTGAGACCTTCCTCACTGAGCCAAGTCTTACCTGTGTTTGTTTATTTGAACCCTCCACCTTTGGTGAAGATTACAGATTTAAGATGGGGGACTTTGACTTTTCGTCAAAGTGGGTTCCCGGGTGAGTGGGTGGGCATAGAACACGATGATGTACAAGGACTCTGTGGGGTTACAGGTGAGGGAATGACTGGCAGGGATCACCTGGGCTCCAGTGTCCTCTTTGTGTTTAAAGCCCGTGTTTCGTTTTCCCAGCAGCCACTGCACCTGTGGCCCAAGCCTCTGCACTCAGGTTGACCCAAACGTCCTGCAGAGAGCAGTTCGAACAAGACAACAGACAAAACGCACGAGGCATAAACAAAACCAGTAACTCCCAGATCTGAGATTAAACATTCTACCTCATAACAGTACGATCCATATATTGTGATGGCTAAGGTGCTGGGATAGCCTGCATCACCTCATCTCGCTCTGCAAAACAAAGAAATAAAATTTCTGCTCTAAGATGGTGTCCTGGGTCCTCCATTCCCACGGCACCAGGCTGTTGCAGAACTGCTGTCAGAAGTGGGCCCTGAGACAGACAAACACACGAGACATTAATGAGATATTACTGAGACATTACTGAGACATTAATGAGACATTAATGAGACAACCAATCACCACTTCACTTCATATATCAGCTTGAATGGAAAGGATGTAAAAACCTATAGTCAAAATTCAAAATGAATTTGGGATTTCTCTAGAGGAATGTGTCGTATTTTTTCATTAAATTAGTGCAAATTCTCTACAGGATGTAAAAATTGAAACATGTTTTTGATGTATATTGATGAAAATTCCCAGTGAACATTCATCATTTCACATTTCTCCTCTTAAATTATTCAGTCAAAAATATGTCACATCCAAACATTATGTCTTTCATCTCTCAATAAATGAGTCACAGAACAAAACACAGTTTTGAAATAGTTATATTTTCATTTTTATGGTTTGAATTTTTTAAAAGGAAAATTTGTAGAAAGGACTTGTGTGCCAGGACTCACCTCCAAAACAATTAGATTTTTTTCCCTGAAGGTCTGAGATATGTGTGGTGTAGTGGTGAGAAGTTGGGCTTGTAATCAAAGAGCTGCTGGTTCAATTCCCTGCTGCTGCTGTTGTACCCTTGGGCAAGGTGTTTAACCCACAACTGCCTTAGCAAAAATCCAGCCGTATAAATGGATAACATTGTAAGTTGCTTTGGAAAAGAGCCAGCATCTGCTAAATGACAGCAATGGAATGACCTCCTTTGTTTATTTTATTCATTTTAATCTTTTATTTGTCCTTTATTTAACTTTTTTGGTATTTTATTTTATGAGGTTAAAAATATCCTTTTCAAGGGCAAGAGGGCAACATGGCCACCCATGTTTCAGAGGAAAAAATATTAATGTGGGAAAAAAAAAAAAAACATTCCCGTTAGTGCCTGGCATTTTCACTCTCTCTTTGCTGTGGAATGCTAAATGACTGTAATGTAATGTGATGTGATGTAATGTAATGTAATGCATTGTTGCTGATGGCGGGAAAGCAGCCCTGGCCATTCGGGGATGAAAGGGTTAATGATTTACACCACGTCCTTCTGTCTTTCAGAATGGAGACCATCTAACTCACAGAGAGGTTCCAGTCAGAGCAAATCTAATCTCTGGCCACCTTTATGATTGCACAGTTATGAAAGGTAATGTTTGATGTTTAATGTTCTCACAATATCAGAATTGCCTACCTGCTGAGTATCATTATACTGCTTTTCTGAGATCCAGTCCTGGCACCTACAAACCATGATGAACTTCTTAATATCAGCCTTGATTTTAATGACATCTTGTTCTGATTAACTAATTCAATTTGCACTTTGCAGTTAGACCTCAAAAATGCAGGATACTCTAAATAATGACAAATCTAATAACACTATAATTAGTGTGTTTATTTATTGTAATTGTTATATTGTCCCGGCCATTAAAGTGGTGATTTTGCTAAGATTTTATATTTCTATTTTTTCATTTTGATGATTTATGGTGCTGATATTGAACCTCCCTGACCGCATCTCTTCCTGTGGTGATCATTTCACAAGGCTGATAATGCAGAACAAAATGAACCATGATGGAAGATTTTAATCATTTCAGAATGTATTTACTGTCAAAATATATAACCCCCCAAAACACACACACACACACACACCAAATAATCAGAGCAAAGTAAACAAGAAAAATTCCAGGCATCATTGGAAAAGACAGGATATTTCCATTGCATAACAATCCTCTAGTGCTCTAGATTTTGTATTACTATTTGAATATTTTTACCTGAAAATGTTTCTGATCAGCAGTTGTTCTGTTATCTGTTTATGATGAAATGCACTCTCACTTACAGCAGAAAGGGCTTAGAAACAGACATGTAGACCACCACCACTAACAGCAGCTGCAGCCAATCAGACTGTTCTTTACTGTTTCACCAGGCAGGCATGTCTCTAGGCAACATCAGTAACTTTTTCAGGTTCACAGACTGGCAGACAGACACACAGAAAAAATAAAGTGTGGTCACACAACTTCCTGTCTGTGTTTTATAGTGGGTGTAATTAGCTTTAACCTACAATTATGATTTTCCTCCCTCTTCTTTTTCGAGCTATTACCACATGACTTCATGTTGGTGCAAGGGGTAAATTGGTGCATTTTCCACACGTGACCACTGGGGGGCAGATCCAGCATTGTTATCTCATGTGCACCGTGTATTGGACACCTCTCTTCTTCAAAAGACCAGAATTTGGTTAAGTGGTTGGATAAGTGTGTTAGGAAAAAAAAGACAGGAATCCGTTTGGAAGTCTCAATCCGCTACTGTTTTCTGCATCAATGTTTAGAAATGGTGCACTGTGTTCATGCTTTCCAGATCCTCTGCTTCACAGGGCTTTTAAATGGAATATTTATGATTATAAACCAAGACTGTTCCAGTACTTTAAATTTGTTTAATACTGAATCAGGAATTAAGCCCCCCGCACCGCACAAACACACCTGCTGAACAGTCTCAGGGGCCCCTGAGGGTCAGAGGGCAGTAATACCAGATCCAGCTGTCGAACAGTGGCGCATGAACGTACGCGTACGCACACACGCACGCACGCACACAGCCTGTGGGGAGCGCGAGGAGGCAGCCGAAACATAACAGAATCATACACACCTGCCCTGACGTCATATTTCACCGCACTGTAGAGGCCGAGAGAGGTGAAGAGAGAGACAGGAAGAGACAGGTTAGAATACACAACAAAAGGGTCTCTCAGGGAATTTTTTGATTGAAGCAATCGAGCGTTTATTTAAAATCACTTCTCGCTGACTACAGGTCATCTCGTGCTTGCCGTCGGCAATTTTGATTTTATTTTTCTCAGCGCACACACACACACACACACACACACACACACACACACACAAACACCGTTTTCAACCAAAGAAGCGTCAGATGGAGCTTACAGAGTTATCGTAAAAGTGCATCCTTGATAACTTGGTTTAACGTCTTCGCAAGTTGTTCCGGACAGCTGTTGTCCAATAACGCGGTGCTGTTCCACCCGCATCCCAGCCGGCAGTTCGTCGCGCTCTTTCGCACCCTCAGGTCCGTAATGGCAGCCGCAGGCAACGGTCTCCCTCTCGCGTGCAGAACCGGAAAGATGCTGCTGCGCTTTTTCTCCTGCCCCAACGCCAGGGGGAGACGGATTCAAGCGCAACACTGAAATGACACGTTTTGGTCGCTCTTGAAATACCGGGAAAGCTTCTGTGTCAGTAGACGGCACAGCAATATTTTAACTCTTGCTACATGTAGTTTGCACCGCAGTGTCCTTTCTCATGCTGCTCGATCAAATATTTCGTTGGGTTATAAATGTTAAGTGCTTGCGAACTTGGTTTAAAGTAGTCTTGACGCAGTCACACTACATCACGCATCCCGCGCCTCAACAAATTCATGATTTTTGATGATTTCACTTACATTTCAGATGTGGCGGATCAGCTTGTTCTACTAATTTGTTGATCACATGACCCATTCAAGATCTTACTTTTTCCAAGCACCACACCTGCAAAGGTTTATGCTCTCTGGCGTTCGTGCGTGGAAGTTATTTCCACCTGTACCCCAAAATACCCACGTGGGGCCCGTGGCGCCCCTCTTGTTTTGATCTGACAGCTCTCGCCATATGAGAACGTTATAGAGCCTTTTCTCTCAGTGTGGGGTTGCGGAGAGGTTTCGTGATTTCATGCTAGTTTCGTGCTCTCTGTGTCCGCACACTCGGGATTACCGCGTTTAAAAAAAAATCAGTCGTATGCACTCGTATATCTATTTCTCTCTCTGTCTCAGCCCCCTCCCTCTCTCCCTCCCCCTCCTCCTTCTATTTCTCCCTCGCTCGCTCGCTCTCTCTCTCAGTGATATGATTTGTATATGAGCGCTGGAGCCGTCGGATCTTCTGTCGGAATGCCTATGTGACACGAATTAGATCTCTTCCCCTGATTCTGCACCACGGGGAAAGAGAGCAGAAGCGCGCGATGGCTTCCAAAGATACCGCCGCCTCCTGCTTCGTCAGCGTGAGCAGGGAAATTACAGGTAAGGGAACAAACATCATGACTATAATCACAACCATCATCATCGTCATTTGTTTGCCGGTCGCAGTGTATCGTACAGTGTCTGTGATACCACTAGCGGAGGCGCTTAACCGCTTCTGCACTGTCCACATAGCGTGATAATTTGACATTTTTTTTCTCTTGAACAGATTAATAATTGCGATTCCATTAGTCTCGCTTTCATATGCAGCCAGCGGATTTTGTATCATATCCATAGGCCGAGTAATTGACGTCTGTGCTCCCACGTCACAGTTGCTCTAATCGTATTGATCACACCCAACATTGGCTGGTTTTGCGATAATGCGGGGAAACAAACGGCGTTCATATTTCTGCGGCTACGCATGTGAAACCCCCGATTCCCGCTATTTAATAAAGCAGAATACAGATGTGTGTGTGCATTTGTGCCATGGTATGAAAGTGCATGTACGCCTGTGTGCACAATGTTCACCTGTGTGTGTGTGCGCGTGTATCCATGTCTGTGCGTGTGTGGGTGTGCGCTTTGATGTGTGTTGCGTGTGCGTTAAAGTGCGCACATGCATTTTGCTCTGAAATAAAGCGTAGCTTCAGGGCTCTGAAGTGAGAGACGGCAAGGCTGGTTTTTTAAGGAAGGAGACAGCGTGACTGTCCTGAGGGGATATCAGAGCTTTCCACACCAGCCCCAACACACACGCACACAGTGACTCTCACACACAAAACACACACACACACACACACACACACACACACACACACACACACACACACACACACACACACACACAAGCACACAGAATGACCCATAAACACACACAGTGACACAGACATGCACATGTGCACACACTCATACACAAATGTAAATACACACTCGTACACACACACTCGCACACACACACACCATGGCTCGTGTGAGCACTCAGAGCACAGATCAGTGGGGAGTGTCTCAGAGTTAATTACTCCACATGTCTTTATTAGACACACAGTGCTGATTAATCCTGCAGAATCCACACTTTTCCCATCTTTCCCTGGCTCCCTTCCTCCCTCTCTCTCGCTCTCTTTCTCTTCTTCCTTTGCTCTCTCCCGGTCTCTGTCCTTCTCCCCTCTCTCCTCCTCTTTCTTTCATCTCTGTTTCTCATCCACAGTCCCTCCCTTTGTTCCTCCATCTTTTCATCTCTTCATCTACAACTCTCTCTCTCTCCCTCTCCCTCTCTCTCTTTCTCTCTCTCTCTCTCTGTCTCTCTATCTCTATCTCTGTCTCTATCTTTCTCTCTCTCTCTCTCTCTCTCCCTCTCGCTCTCTCTCTCTCTCTCTCTCTCTGTCTCTATCTTTCTCCCTCTCTCTCTCTCTCTCTCTCTCTCTCCCTCTCTCTCTTTCTCTCTGTCTCTCTGTCTATCTATATCTCTGTCTCTATCTTTCTCTCTCTCTCTCTCTCTCCCCCCCCCTCTTGCTCTCGCTCCCTCTCTCTCTCCCTCTCTCTCTCTCTCTCTCTCTCTCTCTCTCAAATTCTGTTCAATCCAATTTAATTTGCATGCCAAGCATACATGTGTGCTCCCAAATCCTGTAGAGAGCTTAATGGGCCAGTGCAGCAATCAGACCATAGATGGTGTTAGGAGTACCCAAAAACCCGGCCTGGCGAGAGCTTTCAAAACATTTTTATTTCATTAGATTATAATTAAGGATGCGTAAAGAACGAGGGGGAGGAGGATTCAGCACCTTCCTGCTGACACTCGAACCCGTGGCCACGCGCACCACAGCGTTACCTCTTTCCCACAGAAGCATCATGCTCTCTCTTCAGCATGGATCAGAAACGGGGAACACCTCCTACTGCATGCAGCTCTGATTAGGTTCAGAGAGGTTCAGATGTGTCCTTCAGGATGTGATGGATAGTGTTTCTGGTGTTCCTGTGTTAGTTTGTGGGTCCCGCCGGGTCGGGGAAATTCAGGACAAGACCCTACGCCCTGTCTGGTGCTGTTGTGTTTTTTCCCAGTTTTAGGGAGGGTGAGCTGTGTCACTGTGACCTCACACTGTGACTGCTCTTTCCTAGCTCACCTGACTGTGACTAAGGCCTTCCCCTGACGGCCAGGACACAACAACTCCGCCTGGTCTTAGTCAGCATCTGTCTCTGGTGCGTGTGCGTGTGCGTGTGTGTGTGCGTGTGCGTGTTCGTGCGTGGGTGAGAGACCTTTTCTCAGAGCAGTGTGTGTTTTTGGTGTTAATGAGGAGAGACTGTTGTGTGTTTGTTTGTTTGTTTTTTTGTTTAGTGGTGTGACATTGCTCCCTGAATTAACAGAGAGTACAGTTTGTACAGGAGTAATTATCCAAGTCTCTCTCTCTCAAATTACAACTAGCAGAGAAGTATTTGTTTGCCAGCTCTTTAGTGTTAGCCTCTCCATCTCTCTCTCTCCCGTTCTCTCGTAATGTATTTCTCCCTCTCTGCAGTGGATGCGTCTCTGTTTCTGGCCCTGCCATCTCTCTCTGTCTAATGATCATGCATTCTGTTCCTTTCCCTCTCTCCTCTGGGACTGTAGTAGCTTTAAGTGATTGGGTTTCTGCAGAGATTAAAGATGGTAATAGCTGCATTACCTCTGTCTCTCCCTCTCTCCTTTGCTCTCTTTGAATGATCTGCAGGTAGTTTTATCCAGTGCACTCACAGAGATCAGTGGATGCT
>CM032898.1:1312500-1322500 GCA_019176425.1 Megalops atlanticus | reverse complement strand
CCCATCCCCCCCACACACACACACATACACCCCTACTGCTCCCTGCATCTCTCCATTTCCTGCTCCCTCTCTCTCTCTCTCTCTCTGTCTCTCTCACTCTTTCTCCTAAAAAATTGTGCTGTTTTAAGAGTGTTTTGAAATGGTTCCATCCTATGTTCCCATTTTAATGTCCAGTTGAGGTTTTCATTTAGTCCAAGTTTCATCCAATTTCCCAAAAGCAGAGTTTCCCAGCTGCAGAGTTAGCATCAGATGTTTGTGTGTGTGTGTGTGTGTGTGTGTGTGTGTGTGTGTGTGTGTGTGTGTGTGTGTTTTCACTGCTTGGAGTCTGTGTTACTAATGTGCAAATTGTGATTTTCTGGATCTCTTTGTGGTTTAATAATATTTTGTTTTCTTATGTTTTGACAGTTTTATTATTTTGTTATTATTTCTCATCTCTCTCTCTTCCTTTCTCCGTTAATGCCTTTGTGGTTCTCTCTCTTCGCCTCTGTCACTCTCTATCTTGTCATTTCCTTGTCTCGCTCTCCCCCTCCCCCTCTCTCTTTCTCTCTCCTGTCCTCCCTGTGGTGTCTGATGTGCGTCTTTCCATAGGTCTTTGTATCTGATCATCCCATTCCGTCATATCAAAATAGCTCAAAACAAGCGGATTTCCTTTTTCAAACTATTTGCACAAATTCAGAATTATTTGTATTATTTTCACTGTAGTGTGATGAAATTGTTTAAAAGATAAAAGCGCTGATGTGATAAATATTAATAGAGTTTGCTAAATCCAGTGAGCTGGTTCCGTGAAACCTAAATGTGGCATGAGAAAAAAGAGAGAGCATCTCAGTGAAAATGTAACATAAACAGACTGATGCCATGGGCCCCCCGTTGTGCTTGTGTTCTTTACCAGCTGTCTTTGTGTGCCAGTGTTGGACCAGGCTTCCTCCTGATTCTCTGACACACTCACACACAAACATGCACACATACACACTCACACACACAGACACACACACACACAGATCTGCAACACAAGTGTGCCCATGGCACCACTATGCTCAATCAAAAACAGACACCCATGCACACACACACACGCACACACACACACACAAACAGACACCCACGCACACACACACACACACACACACACACACCAATCTACACAATCACATATGCACAAACAGACACCCACACACACTTGCACACACAGAGAGGGAGTAAGAGAGAGAGGGATAAAGGGAGAGAGAGGACCAGAGGATTGCAGCGGGGGTATGAGAGAGAGGGGGTGTATTTTGATTCCCCAATCGCTGCTTCCTCTCCCTCCTTCATTATTTAGCTGTCAGTGCTGTGCGATTTCAGCCTCCATTGGCTCGGCTCGGACTCTGCCTCGGCCGTAAAGCAGAGCCGTTACAGCACGCTCCGCTCTCCCCTGCCATGCCCTCGCAGCGGGAAAACCGCCGAAATCTCCCTCATTAAACCCTCCCACAGCTCCCCGAGCCCGGCTGCACCGGGGCGACCCCTCCACGCCCCCACCCTCGTTATTACACCCGTTCCGGCGGAGCGTTTCGGCTCCGTCTGCTCCCCTCTCCCGGGGCACCGGCCGCCGCCGGACATGTGCAAGGAGCTGCGTCCGCCTCTCAGATCTCTGCATCCTCCTGTCTCTAGGCAACGGGGTGCCAGAAACTCTCTCGAACGTCTCTCTTTCCTCTGGAAGAATCCGGGCTGTGCCTCGCTCCCTCCGTCCCTCTCCGCAAACCGCCGCTGCCATGAAGCTCTTCCTCCTGAGGGAGTCTGATGCAGCTGTTACCTCCCTCCACTTTCGCAGCTCCTCAATCGCACGGCAGACTCTCTCCACACGCGACTCCCGTTTGGCCAACGCTCAACGATCAGCAACAACCGAGCAATAAAAAAAGGTTAACAACAAAAATGGTTATTCTGATCGTTATAGCGTCCATAATCACAACACCAGCAGGTCAGGACTCAGCGGTCACTGTGCCTCGGGTTTGACAGTACTGTACTTTGCTGCTAAACATAAAGCTCCTTTTCTCTCTTGGAAAAATATTTTTTTTATTAATTTTGAGGAAGGATATTTATGTGATTTCTCTCTATTTCTCATGCCTGGTGAGAGGGGGAAAACAGTATTTCTGTGTGAGAGGGTAAACTAAGTAAAACAGGAGTCGGATGGACCGTATCTCTGTGAACCCTGTTTTTAGGAGATCAGGTGGAGACTCTGAGATATGAAGTGATATGATAGGGATATGAAGCGTAATTTTAAGAAAACTGGGGGTACGTTTTAAATTTTGGAAATAGAACTAGAACCAGGAAATAGTTCTAGCTCAGCAGCACAGGCGTTAGTAAATGTACTGTTTTTTTAGTTCAAATTTCTACTTGCATGGTGTCTGTTGGGCTCCTCTCTCGCTTCCTGAAACAGTGGTTTTCTGTTTCTGGCTGCCATGTACCAGGACTGAGTTTTAATGAGTTAAAAAAATATGGGGAGGATTTTTGTTGGTAACTGTGTTCTGGCGAGACGTTTTTGGAAGGATTATGGTTGTTATTGTTTTATGTCATATTAGGCTATTCTTATAATTTGCTTTATTTCCTTTATGGCCAGGCTGAGAGTGCTTCTTTTGGGACGCCGTGATTTTGGTCTTGCAGGCTGCCAGTGGCCGTTTCTGACAGCACTGCTCTGACCAGTCCTTGCTCTCCCTCTCTCTCATACTCACACGGCACTTATCTCACTGCTCCATGAAGGTAACACAGCCACTTAATCCATTCCAGACAAACCCGCAGCGACCTCTGCCACAGAACCTGACGCAACTCCCGCAGCCTTTCAGGAAACTAGGACATCTCTTTAAACATCAATCAAAGCTCCTGCACTGATGCTGCAACTTTCTCTCCCTCTCTCTCTCCCTCACTCCATCTATCCCAATCCTTTCTTCTTCAGCTCTCTCGCACTCTGTCTTTCTTTTTTCAGTTCTTTTCTCTACTTCTCTCTCTCTCCCTCTCTCCCTCTCCCTTTCTCTCTCTCTCTCTCTCTCTCTCTCTTTCCCTCCCTCCTTCTCTCTCTCTCTTTCCCTCCCTCCTTCTCTCTCTCTCTCCCTCTCTCTCTCCCTCCCTCCTTCTCTCCCTTCTCTCTCTCTCTCTCTTTCCCTCCCTCCTTCTCTCTCTCTCTCCGCTGGGCAGTGCATCCGTGTGGCTTTGATTCAGGCCCTTTCATCCCAGAATCTGGAGCAGATATCTCTTCGAGCGCTGCTCTCGCCAGCTTTTATTTGAGAATCTGGGCCAGCTCTGTCATTAATGGCTGTGCAGAGGGGGACCTGGGGCAGCTGTGTCCTCACGCGGGGGATGGCAGCGGTGCTGAGCTCTGGGACCCCAGGGCACCTGCGTCCTTTGATGCTTTGCGCAGGTTAGCGTTAGCCATCTCGCAGCATCTCTGACAGGTAAACAGGTGCCAGAGTGCAGGTTCTTTCACATACGCCCGGGAGTAAGGAGGCTCCCGGCCCAGAACGGGACAGATAACGCGGTGCTTTCAACAGCCTCCCCTCCTCTGAGGACCAGCTCTCATTAGAAGCATCGGTCTGAAGCTCGGTGTTTGATCATTAATGTAGACGCTGTCCATCCCCAGACAGCCGCTGAAGCTGAATTTTCTCTCTGACCGCGAGCGTCTGATTCTCACCGCACACAGTCCTCTTTAGGCAGGCGTCCTCAGAGGGCGTGGTTTCCCCGCTCAAACGGGCGGGGCTTTCTGACCGCACCACGAGCAAAGCGGGAGGCCGCGGAGAGGTCAGAGGTCGCAGCAGTTTTAATTTGATTTGATTTAATCTTTAAACACTGAGATCCAGGTGCCTGCCTACCCCCTGCCTGCCAATTCCCCAGCGGCTCACAGTAAAGCTGCTCAATTATTCAGCAGGTCTCCGCCGGCTCGTGCGCCTCAATCCTTTGATAGTAAAGGCTTTAATAAGAATATCTTCAAACCTTTCAAACTTTAAGTCTCCGGCTTTGAGATTTGATTATATTTGTGTAGCCGAGTTTTCAAACTTGTCAAGGAATTCTGATGCAAGCAACAATCTCTCTAATCATGCCTGTGCAGGCCCGGGGAAGGGATTGTCAAACTGTCATCTCTTCAGAGGAATTTCAGCGACTTTCGCAAGGAGTCCTGCTGCGACTGTCTCCTCGGATACGGCTCGGACTGCCGCGTTAACCTTTCTAAGTATAGCAGGCAGAATTGAACCCGAATCTGAAGACTTTATTAATGGGAAATCTGATAGTGAGGACTGCGTTCCTACCTCTCCGCCCGCTGCTCCGCAGAGAGGTATTTGCGGTGCACTGAAGTGAGGAGATGAAAGATTGGAAGTGACAGAGCAGAAAAATGGGAGAAAACTGGGATGGGAGAAGAACAAAGGAGTGTGGGGGGAGAGGAAATGGGGAGGTAGACAACGGAGGGAGGGAAGGAGGGAGGGAGAGAGGAAGAAGGAGGCCACTGAGTCAGGACAAAGACAAAGACTGACTGCTTGTTTCATGGGTACCAGTTCAGAACAGGTGCTGCACAGATCCACTGATCTTTATATCATATGAATTGGCTAGTAATGCGCCCTGATAATTAAACCGCATCCATTAGATATAAAGTTCAGTGGATCTGTGCATCACCTGCTCTGGACCGATGACCATGAATAATAGCAACATGATGAAAGGGAGTCTTGGCGGGATCTTAGAGGTGGAGGTGTGAAAGGGAGAAGGGAGTGATGAAATTTGAGAGGGTGGAATGCAAAGGAAGAGGTTGAAAAGATGGAAGCAGGAAGGGAAAAGAGAGAGGTAGAGAGAGAGAGAGAGAGAGAGAGAGAGAGAGAGAGATGTGACGTAGACAGCAGAGACCCAGATGAAGCATGTTAATTACAGTTTAAATTATGAATGAGATTAATTACTGTCACAGATCTGCATGAGCTCTTTGTTACATGTAGATTTTCTCAATCCTGGTTTCTTTTTTTTCCTGCTCAGGATTCAGATTTTCTGTTTAGCTTCCGTTAGCACTGTGTCCCTGGCAGGGTAAATTCAGAGTGGTATTAACAACAGCAAGGACAGAAAAGCAACATTTGCTGAAAGGGAGATATGTAAAAAGCTAAATATTTCTTTCCCCTCCAAAAGGGAATGTGAAATGAATAATTCAGTAATTCATTTGTGTCCTGCGGGGAAGGGAATTGTGGACAAACATGCTATTTACTGTATCTGTTGTCCTTTTTTCTTCTCTTCTCCCCTTTGTCCCTCTCTCTCTCCACCCCTCTTTAGATCTGTTGATATTCTACTAGCCCTTCCTTTAATGTGGCATCAATTAACTCCACCCCATTTCACCATCATATTCCCAATTGGCCCTTCCCTACTTTCAATCTGCATATTCCCAGTTGGCACCTCCCTACTTTCAATCTGCTTATTCCCTATTGGCCCCCATTTGAACAGGCTGAGTATATACTGCTCTGAACGGACATCTATGGGTTATTTCCATGTTTCAGATTCAAAATGTCTTTCCCACACTGTGTATTATATCAGTCCATCAGCTTTTCTGGTGTAGCACTTTTTGCAATCAAATGGTTTGTAGTGGTGGTGTAGTATTTCCAAGGAAAAAACAAAATCGAAAGAAGATGAAGAAGAACTATTCCCTGATCCCTTACACATAGCAATGGAGATGTATTCCTGGAAATACATGGGAAATATGCAAATCTATATAAGTAAATATGTCACATGTCAGTGACAGCCAATCCATCACAGTGATGGTGAGGGTGTACAGTCAGTGTCTGCCCATGATGTCTAATTAGACGTATATTATCATGTGCTGCATACCTTATTTCTGCAGAAACGTGTCTCTGTACGCTGTCTAATGCACTCTGTCTGTTCGCCAGGTCCTGACAACATGGAGACTATACCTCTTAACAGCTAAAGTACCCACCAAGGTAATTTTTTTCCACGGTTCTCTCATTACCTTGTCATTACCTTGTCAATCAATCAGCTATCAATCAATCAATCAATCTGTTTTATTGAGCGCAGCACCACAGTGAGAAATTTCCCTTTCACAGGCGACTGAGTTTGCTATTCTGAGTGGTGGGATGCTACAGCGTGTTAACACACTAAACACCAATGCAAAGCATTAAAAACAGAGAATACAGAGAGGCGTAGTCCCTGTCTGTGATTATAATCGACACTTTGAATTTCAGGTGGAGCTGACTTTTAACTTCCTGGAGATTCGAGCCATGAACACTCACCCCGAGCATCAGGTGGGAGGCCATGCCCAGGAAACTGCAGCTACGCGGCGGCCATTTTAGCTCAGTTTACCCCTGATCGCCTATGAGAGACGGTCTCAGGGCTGTGAGCCGCAATGGCTTCCAATACCTCAGCCACTGCAGTTTCAAAGAATTAGTCTGAATGTTGGCGATAATCTGTAGTTGCACTTTAATTTAATACTGAATCTAATACTGTAATTACGCTGTAGCTGTGCTTATTTGCTTCTCGAGGAGGGAGAACTGAAACTTTTGAAACGCACTTCCTCTAATTCCTTCTAATTACAGTACAAAATGAAGTTTGCTGTCCCTGCTCACACCAAACATCTCCCCCATGCAGGTTGTCATAGAAACGGACAAATCCACTTACTCCCTGAGGCTGCAGTCACGTGACCACCTCGACCACGTGATCAACCACGTGAACTTTGCCCTCTCCAGGATCTTCAACAACTCCGTGTTCGCGTAAGCCTGTGTCAGCTGACCATCTCCCCGTGTAACCTACAGCAGAAGGCACTGTTGGCCCGTTACCCGAGTCTCAATCGAAGGAGCCCCACCGTCCCTCAGCTGATCGATAGCCCTGTTTGCCAGTACATTACCGGCTACATGAGTCAGTCACACGGTGCATTATGCCCCTCTCCCCTGCAGCAAATGCGCACAGATCGCCGTCACAAGATAGCAACTGTCCAATTAGGCTCCGATTGAAATTCAAATTCCAGTGATGTCATTCGCCTCAATTAGGCTGAGAGGATCAGCTGCTGCAGCTGTGTGGCACTGGCTCCGGGGGCATGGGGGGGTCGTCGAATCTGATTTCATATGCAGGAAGTAGCCACGCCAAGATCAATATAAGGGGCTCTTAAGGCCGGCATCAGGCGCAGGGCAGGGGAGGAACTGTGGAAATATGATTACTGGAGTGGCTCCGAGCAGCTGCAGACGCCAGACAGGATAGAATCAGGAGTCCGCTCACATACGGTGGAAGCGGTGATTCTCGGTGGAGGGCCGGGCCCCTGTGATCCCACTGTGCTGTGAGTGCTTCTCGCTCTCCTGTGAGTGCTTCTCGCTCTCCTGTGAGCGCGTTTCGCTCTCCACGCTCACAATCCTGTGAACGCTTCTCGCTCTCCTGTGAGCGTGTCTCGCTCTCCTGTGAGCGCTTCTCGCTCTCCTGTGAGTGCTTTTCGCTCTCCTGTGAGCAGGATCGTTTTATGCACGTCAGACAGAGGGGTGGCGTGATTCTACGCCCCGGTGGGAAACGGCCTCCGAAATGAGATGTTTCCGCGGATAGAGTTACAGAAATAGGTGTCTCCAGGCTTGGCTTGTATCTGCGTCATTGATCTTTATTGAGCTAAATTTGTATCTTGTCTTATTTCATGGCTCTGTGGCTTTTGCTTCAAATGAGTGCTAATTTCATGACTGGCGGTGCGAGCTTGTGATCTATCGTCTGCAGAAGGGGGAAGAGTCCTGTGCAGCAGTGTTCGTCCCGCTTTCTGCTGCCTGTGCAGGGACCGAGAGACATGAGCTGCGCAATCAACGTTTGTGAGGCGCTAAAGGGATGATAACAGGATGAAATTACATTACACTGATTAAATAATCCAACAAACATCTCTCTCTCGCTTTCGTTCTCTCTCCCTTTCTCCCCCCTCCCTCTCCCTTTTCCTCTCTCTCTCCCCCCCTTTCTCTCTCCCCCTCTCTCTCATTCCTGTAACATTAAAAAGTTGATTCTTTCATTCTTTCAGTCCCTCGATCTGTCGGTCAGAAGGAGATGTCTCTGATGGAAGCAGAAAATTTTCTCCAAGCTCAGAAACATCAGTGGAGACCCAGAGAGCCTGCGGTGAGAAACACACACTCTCTCTCACACACACTCACATACACACACACAAACATGCACACACAGTCTTTCTCTCTCACACACACACATTCATACACACACACACACACACACACTCACACACACAAACATGCACACACAGTCTCTCTCTCACACACACACGCACTCTGACACACATACACTCTCACACAACACTGAAACACACAGACACTCTGACTGTCTTTCACACAGAAACACACACACGCACACACGCGCACAGTCTCTCACGCGCACACACACACACACACACACACAGAGCTTCAGATGAGAGGAAGTACCCGTCCAGATGGTGTCTGTCTCTCTCTCTCTCAGGGGGTTTCTCAGAGACCTACGCTGCTCTTTGTGACTACAATGGCATCGGCTGCAAGGAGGAAGTGCAGTGGGTGAGAGCCACGGTTCATTTGTGTGTCCAGCAGTGTACCACCTAACCTCTCTGTCTGTCTGTCTGTCTGTCCAAAAGTATACCCCCTAAGCCCCCTCTCTGTCTGTCTGTCTGTCCAGCAGTGTACCCCCTAAGCCCTCTCTCTGTATGTCCAAGATTACCACAATAAATCTTTTCTCTCTCTCTCTCTCTCTCTCTCTCCCTCCATCTCTCAGGATGTGGACACTATCTATCACTCGCAGGATAACAGAGAGTTTAACCTGCTGGACTTCAGTCACCTGGAGAGCAGGTGAGAGAGAGAGAGAGAGAGAGAAGTGCACAAGCAACAACATGAAATAAACTTATTCCCACAGTCAAATCATACAAGCAAAGAAATGTGTGAAACACAGCGAATCTTGTTTGAACTAACTGCTTCTACTTTGACACATTTATGACAGCAAAACATATAGGGGTTGCACAAAGCATTAGTGCACTGTATACAAAAAGTTTAATAACACAAATTTGGGCTGTATGAATGAAGCTTTCAAGTGAGTCTGAACCTTAGGGAAATGCAGATACTGCAGTGCAGATGACAAACCCGTGCAGACAGGATGATGCCGAAAGGACAGAATGCTGACCTTCGTCTGCTTCCACACAATGATGATAACTTCCTGTCTGATGCACCACTTCCTGTCACCGCTCATCTCTGACATCCTTTATTCGCCCATCAGGCCTATTTATCTCTCGCCTCTGCACGTGCTATTTTCAGCCCTTGTCTCGCCAGCAGAAACCTGACATCAGTGCTGATCCCTCTGCAGAAGATAGTTCATCTTTTTCTCACCTCGCCCACAGAGCTGTTACGACGGCGGCTTGTGTTTGCTGGCTCTTTATTTGCTGGGGGCTGGAGGAGATTGCTGTGGCAAATTGAGCCTTCACACCCATTATCCGTCTGAATGTGACACACAACTGTTACGCGCTGGGAAATGTTTTACACTCTGTATCTAAGAATTTACTCCCTGGGAGTGAGAATCCTCTGGCCGGCTTTAGCAGCAGATTAATTATGCCTTATCGGGGCGTGTCATGAGTGTCATGTGACCTCGTTTGGAAGCTCCTGAGCCACGGTTGGAAGCCCTCGTTTCAGCCGTCCTGAGGCCGCCTGTCCCGCCGTGATGCCTGTGTGCAGCGGCCGTGCTGTGCTGGGAGAGTACGCGCTTTCTTACGCTCTTTCTTACGCACTCTCGCCCTGGGGGAAAGCGCTGAGCACTCCACCTGAGCGACTCCAGCGGGAGCTCTGCTCTATAAATGGTACAGATTCACAGTAAGAGCAATTCCCTGCAGGACATTCACTCATACAAATATGTGTGTGTGTGTGTGTGTGTGTGTGTGTGTGTGTGTGTTTTTCAGGGATCTGGCAGTGATCGTGGCTTCCATGGCGTACAACACCTGGTTTACCAAACTCTACTGCAAGGACCTGCGCATAGTAACTATCCCCTCTGTACCACTGTTTCCTTTAAAACAAACACCAATGCAAGGACC
>CM032898.1:1285000-1310000 GCA_019176425.1 Megalops atlanticus | reverse complement strand
CTCCCTCTCTCTCTCCCCCTCCCTCTCTCTCTCAGTTGTTCGGGGCTTTGCTCAGGGGCTGTTGTGCTGACCTATCCTACCTGAACCTGTCTAAGAACTCCTTCTCACACAGGTGAGTCCTGGCCGACCCCCAGCCTGATAACCCCTCTGGAGTTAGCTGCCTGGCTAGCAGTGTACCTCTCCCCTGTTTGGACTGTGTGCCAGTCTGAGAGAGGGCATTCTGTTCATGAGCCTGCTAGTGTCTCCACTCTCTGTATTTTGGACAGCAAATCTCTTCACTGGGGACTCAGAATTGCATTTGCCTTCCCAACTGATATTCTCCCTCTCTCTCCCTCTGCCTCTCTCACTCTTTTTTTCCTCTCCCTCTATCCCTGTCTCTCCCCCTTTCTCCCCTCTCTCCCTCCCTCCCCCTCCTCTCTCTCTCTGCATTTCCCCCTTCCTCTCTCCCTCTCCCCCTCCCTCCCCCCCTCCTCTCTCTCCCTGACTCTCTCTCTCCTCTCCCCCCCTCCTCTCCCTCTCCCCTCCCCCGACTCTCTCCCTCTCCTCTCCCCCTCTCCCTCTCCCCCTCCCCCTCCCTCTCCCCCCCCTCTCTCTCTCTCTCTCTCTCCCCCTCCCCCCCCCTCTCCCTCTCCCCTCCCCCTCCCTCTCCCTCTCTCTCTCTCTCTCTCTCTCTCTCCCTCTCCCTCTCTCTCTTTCAGGAAAGTGAGGGAGACTCTCCCCATGTTTCGGCAGTTCTTCAGCTCGGCCTTCAGCCTCACGCACGTCAGCCTGGCCTCCATGAAGCTGCCCCCCGACGCTCTGAGGTGAGGCAGAGCCGCCATTCCGTGTCAGCAGCGGGGGGGTCTTTTCCCATTGAGACGCACTGAAATTCAGAGCCAAGATGGCTGCACGGTGGCGGGCCGCAGCAGAGACAGTCATTATAATGCTTGCTAACTGGAAACGAAAATGTGAATGGGAAGGTGTAAAAGGAAGGGTGCTCTGCTGGATGTGTTCAGTTTTTAAAAATCATACTTGCTATAGCACTGATAACAAGCCAAAGAACAGTGAGAGTTCTGTCCATTATTTTACAGAGGTACGAGCTTCATATGTATAGGTATGCTTTAAGCCGACAGTTGCTGGTTCAATGCAGTACTAATGGACGCTCTCCCTCCCTCCATCTCCCTCTCTCTCGCTCTCTCTCTCTCTCTCTCTCATCAGAGCTCTCTTTCTTGGGCTGTCCTCCAACCCTCACATTAACGACCTGCATCTAGACATCAGCAGCTGTGAGGTATCAGATTATATATGTGTGGATGTCTCTGTGTCTGTTAGTCTTTCCCTGTGTGTGTGAGAAGGTGTTTGCGTGGAATGTGTTGTTTTCATGTTATTGCAAGTTTCACTCCCTCTCCCTTTCTACCTGTGCCATCTCCTCCTTTCTCTGTCTTTTTGTCTCTCAGTTCAATTCAAATGCTTTATTTGTGTGAGGTGCACTAAATATGGCATAGCCCATTCAACAAATGAACATATGCCCAGGGCTGCTAGTCACTGTGCAAGAGACCGAACCATTGCACTTGGTCTTTTGACAGTGCACTTGAGCACTTTTTGTTTTTGTGCTTTTTTTATTGTCAGTATGTGAGCAATAATATATATACTAAATAAGTATATATTTTATATCGGTTTATGTCAAACCAATATGCATCTGCAGTGTGGTTAGCATGTGTGCTAGTGTATTAACTCATTGTAGAAATACAGCCATGTCAAAGTGGCAAACAAAACTCAGAATATGATTATCATATCCACGTAGCCGTTTATGTGTTTGAGTGGTCAGTGCCAGGTGATGTGTGTCTGTCCCAGCTCAGGGCTGCAGGTGCAGGCGTGCTTCAGGAGCTCTTCCCCCGGGTTTCCTGCATCGGCACCCTGGACATCTCTGACAACGGTGCGAGACTGTTCCCTCTCTGTCTGCCCGTCACCACTGTCCCGCTGCTCGCAGTGCATGCTGGGTGTTTGAGTTTAGCAGCTGCTCGCAGTGCATGCTGGGTGTTTGAGTCCAGCAGCTGCTCGCAGTGCATGCTGGGTGTTTGAGTCCAGCAGCTGCTGGCAGTGCATGCTGGGTGTTTGAGTCCAGCAGCTGCTTGCAGTGCATGCTGGGTGTTTGAGTTTAGCAGCTGCTTGCAATGCATGCTGGGTGTTTGAGTTTACCAGCTGTATGCTGTGCTCTGTTGCTGTCTGTGTCACAGTAATGGTGTGGTAATGTGTGCAGTTACATGATGTTGCTTGCTGTGCAGAGGTGGTGTTGTGTTCTGGAGTGATGTTTTAATTTTGTACCCTGCACGTGCATATTGTGTAGCTGATGGAGTTTTAACTCTGTGCAGTAGTGTTGTGCAGATGTGTTTGAGAATTGTGTGTATTTTGTTGTGGTGCATTAGTATTTGATGGATGTGTGCTGTACCCTGGTGCTGTATTTGAGGATTGTGAGGTTGCCCCTGAGGAGTTTGTTTTATATTTTATTGTTTTGTCTTTTGTATTTTAATGTTTACAGCTTGTAAATGGATTTTAATTCTGCGTAGTGGTGTTTTAGGATTGTGTGGTTGCCTCTGAGGGGTTTGTTTTGTGTATATTTTAGTGTGGCTGGATTTTTGTGTCGTGGTGTTTGAGGATTGTGTGTGTTGTGTACCCAGGGCTGGACGCAGACCTGCTCTCAGTTCTCCCTGCTCTGTCCCGACACCCCTCCCTCAAACATCTGCTGCTAGGAAAGAACTTCAACATCAAGAGCAGGTACGGCAGACAGAAAAACAGACGGACAGAGTGATACCATCAATATCACTACTGATGCTGTTACAATTACCATACCACTGAAGAAAGACAAACTGCAAGTTAATGTGCACATAATCACCATCATCATCATCATCATCATCACCACCATCACCATCATCATCATCATCATCATCATCATCATCATCTTCATCATCACCATCATCATCATCATCATCATCACTATCATCATTATCCTGAACTCTGTCATGATAACTCAGCGTTCCTTTTCCCACTGTAGGGAGAAACTCGCTTGGATATGTTCTGAATTCTGAATATCGGATCTCCTAGACTGCATTAGCTGTCAGCATTTGCAGGGATAGTTCTTTGACTGTACTTGGTTTCCCCTGGTAGGCCTAACTGAGGGTAATGTAAGGCGCTCATACCTGTGTGTCTCTGAGAACAGCTCACCTGAGACAGAGATGCAGAACACTTACCTGCAGCCCGCAGGCGTGTCTCTCTCCGCAGGAGGAAACAGGTCATGCATCTTAAAGGCAGCTATAGGTGATGAAAATGAGCTCTGAACATAACCAGCCCTAAATATGAATATCATAACATTGCTGTTAACATTAACATGTCAGCATGAACACTGAGGAGTGGTCAGGACAGTGTATATGGTTATAAAAATGAATATGGATATGAATATGGATATGGATATGTCTAATCTGATCACCATCTCCCTTCTCTCTGCAGGGTTCTGGATGAAGTTCTGCAGAAACTGGTTCAGCTCATTCAGGAGGAAGAGTGTGTGAGTCCCCTCAACCCTGTTTAACACACACACACACACACACACACACACACACACACACACACACACACACGCACACACACACGCACACACACACGCGCACACACACACGCTTACACACACACGCACGCACACGCTCACACACACACACACGCTCACACACGCACGCACACGCTGTCTCACACACACACACACACACACCTTCACACACGCACACACACACACACACACACACACGCTCACACACATTCACACACACTCACACACGCACGCACACGCTCTATCACACACACGCACTCACACACACACACACACACACACACACACACACACTCACACCTTCACACACACTGACACACGCACATACACATGCACACACACTCTCTCTCTCTCCACCTCCTTTTTCTCTCATCTTCTCAGTGGATTGCTCTCGGCTACACTGTGGAGAACGCATGTGTTGCTCTCTGAATTATTCACAGGCTTATAAAACGATTACGCGCAGGCCTTACCCAGACTCCCAGCATGCTCTGCTGCGAGTGCACCAGGCTGCTTGGACGCCGCCCACGCGCTACATCAGTGAAATAAATCTCACCGTGACAGATAAATGACTTTCTCTTCGGGCTGCCGCTGGCATTAAACTTTTCCACTCTCCGTCTCTCCTCTCCTTCTCTACTTTTCCATCACCCTCTCTCTCACTCTCTCACTCCGTCCCTCCCTCAGCCTTGTCTTTTACATGCTTCTCTCTTTCCCTCTCTCTCTTTTTCTTCTTTTTCTCTCTTCTCAGTCTCTCTCCTTCTCCTCTCTCACTGTAACTACAGTACTATACAGAACATGAACATATGAATGCACTGATATATCTACACATAGAAAATAATTCAGTGTACTTTATAGAAGTTCAACATTCTCACAAAAAGGTACCATAAAGGTAATAAAATGTATGCCCCTTTCCATGCCTCCACCCTCCCTCTCTTTCTCCCTCTCTCTCCCTCTCCTCTCTCTCTCTCTCTCTCTCTCTCTCTCTCTCTCTCTCTCTCTCTCTCTCTCTCTCTCTCTCTCTCTCTCTCTCCCTCCCTCTCTCCCCCCCCCCCCGGTCCCGCAGGGGCTGCAGTCCCTCTCGGTGGCGGACTCGCGGTTGCGTTCTCGGGGCTCGGTGCTGGTGAACGCTCTGGGCAGTAACGCCTGCCTGCGCAGAGTGGACCTGAGCGGGAACGGGCTGGAGGACGTGGGGGCCAAGATGCTGAGCAAAGCCCTGCAGATAAACACCACGCTCAGGTACGCGTGTGTCCCTGAACCACACTGAGCTGTGTTCACATCCCGCACCACGCCGAGCTGTGTTCACATCCCTGCACAACACTGAGCTGTGTTCACATCCCTGCGCCACGCCGAGCTGTGTTCACATCCCTGCGCCACGCCGAGCTGTGTTCACATCCCGCACAGCACTGAGCTGTGTTCACATCCCGCACAACACTGAGCTGTGTTCACATCCCTGCGCCACGCCGAGCTGTGTTCACATCCCTGCGCCACGCCGAGCTGTGTTCACATCCCGCACAACACTGAGCTGTGTTCACATCCCGCACAACACTGAGCTGTGTTCACATCCCTGCGCCACGCCGAGCTGTGTTCACATCCCGCACAACACTGAGCTGTGTTCACATCCCTGCGCCACGCCAAGCTGTGTTCACATCCCAGGGTATGGGGTATATGTGCGTGTGAGTGCATATCCCTATTTCTCTTTCTTTCACTCTCTATTCTGCTTCTTTCTCTCTCTTTCTGCTCCATTCATAATTTGTTGCTTTGGTTGGTTTGATTTCATGTGTAAATGAATTAAGTTAATGATGAAGTTAATGAAGTCGATCTCAATTCTGCATCCCCTCCTCCCCCCCCTTTCCTCTCCCTCTCTCTCTCTCTCCTCTCTCTCTCTCTCTGCTGCTCTCCCAGGAGTGTCACCTGGGATCGTAACAACACCACGGCAACAGGTTTCCAGGATGTGGCCCGAGCCCTAGAACAGTGAGTCCCCGCCCCCCGTATCTGAATGACGCGGTTATGTGCATTCATGTTCCTGGGCTCCTACATGAGCAGAATGAATGGGGAGGTTATTGGTGTTCTGCCTTCATTATGACAGATGTTGATGTAATGATGGCAGCTGTATCTCTGCCAGCCTCATTGCTTCTCATTTCATCACCCTCTCCACACACACACACACACACACACACACACACACACACACACACACACACACACACACCGTACATTGCTGCCACATTGCCTCAGGGACCAAAGGGTATCCCGTTCTGTGGTTTAAAGTGAGGAGCCGCGTAAAACACTCCAAACCCAGAGCCACTGTGTGGGCCAGTGTGCCGTACAGAGCAAATGAAGCTGAAACCCGAGGGTGCGGCATGGTTTGGACCATTTTAGCACAGAGTTTCAGTGACGTTCTGAAAACAGTGTTTTTTCTTTAAACTAAACACGTTTTCGGAAATGTGGAGACAGCTCTCTAATGCCTTTAAACCCCCCGATGACCCCCCCGTTTTTCGTCTCCTGTCAGTAACTTCATTCTGCAGTACATGCCCCTCCCGCTGAGTGACGCCACGCAGGCTTACCGCAGCGCCCCCGAGAGGACCGAGCAGGCACTGACCAAGGTATGCCACCCCGAAAACAGCACCCCACAAACCACATCCCGAAAACCGCATCCCAAACACCCTATCCCGAAAACCACATCACACAAACCCCATCCTGAAAACCACAACACACAAACCCCATCCCGAAAACCGCATCCCAAAAACCCCATCCTGAAAACCACAACACACAAACCCCATCCCAAACACCCCATCCCAAAAACCGCACCCCACAAACCCCATCCCGAAAACCAAATCCTGAAAACCCCATCCCGAAAACCGCACCCCACAAACCCCATCCCGAAAACCTGGATAAAACACACCGTGCCTGGGAAGGCTCTGTCTCCGTCTGACTGGGGGAAAGATTCAGCAGTGTGGTGAAGGGCTTCTGTTGGGAGTTCCCATGTTTTGTCCGCTTTATGTGCAGAGTGCACAGTTTTCCTCTGTTTCATTCCCTCTGTGATTCTGAAATAGTTTCCCTCAGATCTCACTCCTTTTTTAATGCTGTGTCTGTTTTCATATTTGCTGCTGCATATTACTCTGCATATTATTCCAGCAGAACCGGGTTCCGCCTTGTTCCCTCTTTCCCTCACCTTTTCAAATTCAAATTCAAATTCAAATTCAAATTCAAACCTTTTTCAAACTCAAATTTAAATTTAAAGCTTTATTGGCATGATCACACAGATGCACAGTAATGCCAAAGTAATCTTCATGTAAATATGACAAAATTATGCAAAACCATAGTTAAAATCCCTTCCTCTCTCTCTCAGATCCAGAGGGCTCTGCTGAGGAACAATCAGACGCAGCGATTCTCTCAGAGACAGGCACTGCGTCTGCACCAGGGCCTGGTTACCAGCACCGCCGAACAGGTAGGCGTGATGATGTGAAAAACAGGTACAGACCAGGTGATGAAGCACAGAGAGAACAGCAGAGATGCAGATGTATGACTCCTCCGCTTTTGCCCTCTCTCTACCTCCCCCCAGGTGATGGAGAGACTCTGTGTGCGTGTGCAGCAGCAGGTGTGTGTTCTGCGGGGGGCGGGGGAGGGGGAGGAGCTGCAGGCTGCCAGACAGGTGCTGAAGGAGGCCCGGAACTCTCGCGCGGTGAGTGTGTGTGTATGCGCTCACGTGTGTGTGTGTGTGTATGTGTTTGTATGTGAGAGAGAGAGAGTTTGTGTCTCTGCATGTGTGTGTGTGTGTGTGTGTGTGTGTGTGTGCACTCACGTCTGTGTGTGTGTGTCTGTGTGTGTGTGTGTGTGTGTGTGTGTGTGTGTGTGTGTGTGTAACTCCTCTCTCTCTCTCTCAGCTGTACCCCTCTCTGTGTGAGTTGGCGCATGTTCTCTCAGTGGACGGCCCAGTCAGACAGAAGCTGGACTCACTGGCTGGGGAACTGGCCAAGGCAGCCGACAAAGAATTGCAGGTACGCTCTGAGCCTCTGTCTGCCTGCCTGCCTGCCTGTCTGTGTGTGTGTCGTGCTGTTTGTGTCTCTCCCCTCTTGGCTGTGGCCTGGTGTGACAGCTTCACTGTGCTGTTTGGCTGGGATGGTGTCTTAGCTACAGCTGTGGGGTCTGGTCTGTGTGAGCTGACCTTTGTGTATTTCCATCTTGCTCTATCACTGTATGGTTATTCATTTAATTGTTTGATTTATCGATTTATTGAGGGATTGATTGATTGATTGGAATCTCTCCCCCAGGTGATCGTGGATTGATTGATTAATTGATAGATTGAGTGATTAACCGATTGAGTGATTGATTGAGTGTTTGATTGATTGAGTGATTGATTGGCCTATCTCCCCCAGGTGATCGTGGATAGATGGATAGATAGATTGACTGATTGAGTGATTGAGTGATTGATGGACGTCCCTCCCCCAGGTGATCGTGGACTCCATGGTGTCTCTGTGTCGGGAGCTGTGCCCCCTCTCCTCCTCGGCGGCAGAGCACCTGACTCCGCCCCTCTCCTCCGTCTCCGAGCGCGTGTCCATCCCCCGCTCCGCCATCCGAACCGCCCTGATGGAGAGAGCGGCCCAGGACATCCACCGAGCTCTGGAGTGAGGGGGGTGAGGGAGAGGGAGAGGGAGGGAGGGAGAGAGACAGAGAGGGAGAGAGAGAGAGAGAGAGAGAGAGAGAGGGAGAGGGAGGGGGAGGGGGGAGAGGGAGGGAAAGAGAGAGAGAGAGGGAGAGAGAGGGAGGGAGGGAGGAAGAGGGGGGAGAGAGGGAAGAATATGGTCAGGGTTAAAGGTGGGACTACCCAAAGTGTGCTTGATTATGATCTGATGTCTTCTCCCTTCTTTGTCTCCCTCTCCCTCTCTCTCTCTCTCTCTCTCTCTCTCTCCCTCTCTCAGGGAGATGAAACTCTCTGTGGTCTCGTACCTCACTAACTCTATAGTGGATCAGATCCTGCAGGAGCTCTATGCTACCCATAAAACCCTGGTAGGAGCATGTCTTACTCATCCATCCTCATCCCCCTGCTCTTGTGTGAGTGCGCGTGCGCCTGTGTGTTTGTATGTGCATGCGTGTGTGTGTGTGTGTGTGTGTGTGTGTGTGTGTGTGTGTGTGTGTGTGTGTGTGTGCGCGCGTGTGTGAGTGTGTGTGTGTGCGCGCGAGCGTGTGTGTGTGTGTGTGTGTGTGTGTGTGTGTGTGTGTGTGTGCTTCTGTCTGTCTGTCTGTCTGTCTGAATTCCCCTCTCCTGTGTCAGAGCCGGCAGGTGTCTCAGGTGAAGCGTTGGGAGGAGGGAGGGACAGGCCGACGGTCTCACAGGCACAGAGACTCACTGGACATCACTGACGAGGAGCTGGGGACCAGCATCGTGAGTGTGTGTGTGTGTGTGTGTGTGTGTGTGTGTGTGTGTACGGTGTTAGCTTTAATACTTGTATGAGTGCAGGTTTCCTGTAGCTCTTCTCTCTGTGTAGGACACCATTGCCATAAAGAAGAGGAGCTCCAGAACCAGGCGGATTCGTCCTGTTTCCACCCGACTGAGTGAGTCTTTCTGTTCCCTTCCTCTCTCACTGGCCTAAACCCAGGGAGAGTTTCCATCTGTACAGATCCACACTGCAGCACTGGAAGCTCCACCTTCCTGTGTTCCTCAAGTTCTGCTTAGTTTAGTGAATGTTCAAATCTTTTTAAATTTTCCATCTAAGAAAAAGAGAAATACTGCAGGTCTTCTTTGGAAGTACCATAACCCTATCATTTGGTCTTTTTAGTAATACTGCCATGGCCTATTTCTGACAAAAAATCAAATTCGGTTGTAGCGTTTATTTCCTGAGCAACAGTAGAACCAGGCCATTGGTATAGAAGAGTTTGACCTCTGTGTCGTGTAGAATAAGGCTGAAGTTTGCAGACGGTCAAGGCAGTATCATACTGCATTTCTTTACCACTGAAAATCAAGCCCTTTCACCATGAGTTCACCATGACTGGCAATTTTGTAAGAAACAAGTTGCTGACGTATGGATGCTCTCCGTGTCCCAGGTCTGGGTGATGACTCCAGTTCCTCCCCGCCTTCCTCAGCTCCTCCCCCCTCGGCACCCCTCTCCCACTCGGCATCATGGGAGTGCCTGTCTGCCCTGCCTACCCAGGGTGCACCTCTGCATCATGTGACCAGGGTTAGGCCGAGGCCGCCGCGGAGGCACCGGAGGGGACACGCCCCATCTGACTCTGTGAGTCCTACTGACGTCTATGCCTGACCTCTGACCCTGGCACTGACCTTTGCACCGACATATTACCGGTTCAGGGTATACATCAGAGAGGGAAGAAAGGAGATGAGGGAGTGGCTTTGGGGGGGAGTGTTTTAAAACTGAGAGGATGATTGGTTGCCTGTTTGCGTGTATTTGTAGATGTGATTTCATGGTGTTTTAGCCTTTAGCTTTTGGCTGCGCTGCTATGCTACTCCACGACACACACTGCGTGTGTTTTCTGATTGCGTTAGCGGGGGCTAACCTAAGGATGTGACTGATTTCACACCGACCATGACGCAGCCGCCTGTTTTCTGATCCTGCTACGGAGGGTGACAGCATCCCATTCAGTGAAGATGCATCAGCTTGACCGCTTTCATTCAGGGATTTTGTATTTCATTCAGGGATTTTGTATTTCATTCAGGGATTTTGTAAGCATTCAGCTTACCTCCAGAACTGCCTCTCTGAGCCCCGATATCCTCCAGCATCTGTAAAGGCTTTATTTTCCTCCATGAGCTCAGAGTTATCCTTATGCAGTCATCCTTCCCTGTATTTTGGGCTTGGGTTCTGAGCGTAGCGTTATTCCTCTATAACTTCTGCCATTGAGCACTACTTAGAGTGCTAGAGAGAGAGAAGGAGAGAGAGAGAGGGAGAGAGAGAGAGAGAGACAGACTGAGAAAGTTAATTGACAAAAGCTTTTATCTGTTCCATCTTCCCCTGCCTCAGAAGTGTTCTCACACTTTATTAAAATTCACCCCGATGCTGTGTAACCTTGTATTGCACTCCGTAGAGTTTTACTGGCAGGGAACGGACTTTTAAATGTATTTTATATGACTCTTACATAATTCACATCAACAGAAAGTCTGTGTGCCCGTCAGTAATGCAAACTCACCACTTTCTCATTTCACTGCAAAACTTTCCCTGGCTTAACCGTGTGAAACAGGCGAAAGAAATTGGGTTAAGAGACAATCTGAGCGCGTGCAAGATATCATTAGCAAGAGGAGGCGCTCAGAGGAGTTCAGGCTCATCCTTCATAAAGCTGGGAAGGGCTGAAACACCTGTGTAACTCACTGCACTCCTCTGCCCAGTGCCATTAGTATGGCACTGCCTGTAATTTTAGAGTAGAGTCTCTCACACTTTAGCGACTGCCCCATTTGCACTTCAGGTCATGTACTGTATGTTCTAAAAGGAATGAAAAACTTTTGATGAATGTGAAATGTGAATGATGTTCTCATTCTTTTATCTCTCTCTTTCTCTCTCCAGCACTGTACAGAGAATGGAGCTGTGACTCCCCTTGATGATGGACTACCTGATTTTTACACCAAAAGAGTCCTGCCCGACAGGTGCTCTTCTCTCTCACATAAACAGCGTCTCAAACACCCTCTCTTACACACACATTCACTGTTACTCACTCACCTATGCATGCTTACACACACAAACACAAACCCATATGCTCACAGACACATACATGCACATGCACACACTCATACATCACATCAAAAGTGATGTTTCTCTCTCTCTCTCTCTCTCTCTCTCTCTCTGTTTCAGTCAGCTTTCATCCCTCCATCAAGCGCAGTCTTTCAGAAGAAAGAAGAGGCGCAATATGCTGTCAATATTCGGTTTCCGTAGGAACCGCAACTCAACCATATCCAATCAGGGGACAGAATCCCGTGAAGGGGGCGGAGCCTGTGGGGAGGAGTGTCGGACAGTTGTAACAGCACCCAGCAAGTAAGTGACTTCAGCAACAATCAGAGCAGCAGCGTGGAGCAGCAGTCAGAGCAGCAGTGTGGAGCAGTGGTCAGAGCAGTAGTGTGGAGCAGTGGTCAGAGCAGTAGTGTGGAGCAGCAGTGTGGAGCAGCGGTCAGAGCAGCAGTGTGGAGCAGCAGTGTGGAGCAGTGGTCAGAGCAGCAGTGTGGAGCAGCGGTCAGAGCAGCAGTCAGGGTATAACTGTGGAACACAGATGACTGTTAGCCAAACCTAATGACCTGGGATGGTTGAATGGTTTGAATGGTTTTTCACAGATATAAAGAGCAACAGTGTGTGAAAATGAAAATAATCCACAGTTTATAATTATGTGGATTATGTGTGTGAAATCGGATGCAGTATGGCACACCCCCCTTTTCCTAACAGCCCTCTCAACCCCCAGTTCTGCCACCGAGAACCTGTACACTCTCCAGCACCCACGGGATTGTGGGAATCCCCCCAGCGAGGGCTCTGATGGGAAGGAGGAGGACCATAAGGGGGAGAGCCAAGCACGGCAGCTGCCGGTTAGGCCTGTGCCGGGCGTACCACTTCCTGCCATAGGGGGAGACAAACCCCCCTGCTTCACACACAGACAGGTACAGTCCTGTAGACTGATTCTTGGTGTAGTTTTGTAACTGCTTTTCAGAGTTTAGCCGGAATCCTGTGGCCTCTGAGGTGTGAGGAGTGATGGGTTGATGAACTTTAGCCTTCAGGCAGGTGGTGTGCAGCAATCTGTGATAAAATGACATCTCCTCCATCCATGCCTCTCCGTCCCAGAAATCCGAGCCTGACACAGAGACGGACAGACGTACGGATGGGCCGGAGGGTGCAGACCCACAGAGTGACCACCAGGGGGCAGAGGAGATGGACAGGCTGACGCAGGAACCACACCCACAGGCTGAGAGACAAATGCAGCCCCACAGTCCGACAGACAGTCAGGGTCCCTCTGTCTCACAAACAGACAGACCGACCAAATCAGAAAGGCAGTCTGTCTCAGACACACAGACAGACAGACAGACCAGATCAGATAGGCAGTCTGTCTCTGACACACAGCCAGACAGACAGACCAAATCAGACAAGCAGCCTGTCACAGATGTGCAGACAGACAGACAGCCATCTCCAGAGGGGCAGACAGACAGACAGACCCCACGGGAGGAACGGCGTGGAAGTGCTCCATGTGGACCAAAACCAGACCCCCCTCCTCAGAGCAGCAAACCCAGCCTGGCCTACATGCGACAGCGACACCTGCTGGAGAGCACCGGTACTGCACTCATCACAGTGGAGTTACTGTAAACTTGCATGATTGTCATAGTTAATTAAAGGTGCTGGGAAAAATACTATTTTATAAATGAGGACAAATTTTGTGATAATAATTAAACAAAAAATATGCAGATGTTACATTCCTCTATGCATAGGATTTATGTACATCCTGATGTACATCCTGATGCCGTCTGTCTCCATAGAAACAGCCCCAGAAGGGGAGGCAGGGGCTGAGAGAGAGAGGGAGAAACAGGAGGAGCAGCAACGAGGCAAAGAACCTGGAGGACATTATCCTCCCATCCCTGAAAAGGTGTGTGTGTGTGTGTGTGTGTGTGTGTGTGTGTGTGTGTGTGTGTGTGTGAGAGAGAGAAAGAAAGACAGAGAGAGAGAGAGACAGAGGGAGAGTGTGTGTGTGTGTGTGTGTGGTTTGTCTTAGTTTCTCATTAGCATAAGCTAACATGGGTTAATGCGTAAATTGCACTGTGCATGCACTCTCTGGTCTGGGAATGTTCTTCAGGCTGGCTCTGTTGCTCAGTCTGGGTGGGTACACTGCTGTTCTCCGCTAAATACATGTGATGTGATGCGGTCGGATTTTTTCCTCAGCCTGTTGACCTTCAGCCAATCAGCAGCAGGAATCCCGCTGACACGCCCACCACTGTGACACCTCCGAAAGAGGCAGCCAATGAGAAGAAAGTCCCACCCCCTGTGCCTCCAGCCTGCACTAAGCCTACGCCGGGGTCAGCTGACCATGCAGGTAACCCGTGATGGTGACGATGATGATGATGATGATGATGATGATGATGGTGATGATGACAGTGATTACGAGGATGACGATGATGACGATGATGATGATGATGTTAGGATGACGACGATGACGGTGATGATGATGGTGACTGTGGTGATTGACAGGTGAAGACGGGACGAGAGGCACAGCACCTGTGAAACCTTACAGGAACAGAAAAGCGCTCTCCTGTGACACAGGTACACATCTGTCTGTCTGCATTTCTACCTGTCCGTCTGACCCACCTGCTCTTTTGTGTGTCTGTGCCTCTCGGTGCAATTGCGTTGCCTGCCTTAATAAAACGGCTGATTTCCACGTCCGTCTTTCTGTCTGTCCATCAGACCGTTCATCTGTCTGTGTGTCCAAATGAGATGTGTGCTTGACGCACATTCGCAGAGACTGTGCAGTGCCTTTAACGCCCCAGTGTGTTTCCCCCTCCCAGTGTGTGCATGTGATAATCTGCCATTCTCCCACAGGCACTGAGAGGGACAGCCCCGGTAATCTGCTCTCCGATCGCAAACCCCCCATGAAAAAACCCAGACTCCCCCAGAACCGAAACAAATCCCTGGACCTCCCTGGTACTGTCTGTGTGTGTGTGAGCGTGTGTGTGTATGTCTGTGTGCGCGTGTGCATGTGTGTATATTTGCATTTGTGCATCAGCATGTGATTTTCTTTTACATCAGATCCACTTGGTAAAAGGCATTTATCTGCATCCATTATCCCTATCTGCATGCTTTTGCCATTCCAGTTTCTGATTTGGTTTCTCATTGGCTTTGTCAGCGGGGGGCTCAGGCAGGGACTCAGGCGCAGACAGCGGAGAATGGCAAACGATGGTTTATTGCCAAAAAGGGAAATCCAGAATACAGAGTCGAAAAACGGGCGAAGTCAAAAACCAGGAAGACACGGCAGAGGTACAAAGACAAAATCCAAAAAGCGAGGTCGAGAAAAACAGGCAAGATCAGAAACCAGGTAGACACGGCAGAGGTACAAAGACAAAATCCAAAAAGCGAGGTCGAGAAAAACAGGCAAGATAAACACGGGTAGGCAGAATACGAACAAGACTAGATAAGCGCTGGTTGCGAAACAGAAAACTGAGACGAACTGGCAAAGGGCTAAGAAACAGACAGGTATATAAAGGGAACAAGCTAACGAGAAAACGAGACACAGGTGAACAAGCGGGCAGGTGAAGCAGATAAGCAATCGGGCAGGGAAACAAGGGGCGGGGCAGGCAAGGGAGAGAAATGAACACAAAAGCACATGGCAGAAAAAAAAAAACAAGCGGCTACGTAGCTGCAGCACTGACAGTACCCCCCCCCCTACGGACGCCACCGGGCGTCCTGGCAGGCAGTCAGGATGTCGCCGGCGAAAGTCAGCGATGAGAGCAGGATCAAGGATGTCACGGGCCGGGACCCAGCACCGTTCCTCCGGACCGTAGCCCTCCCAGTCCACCAGGTACTGGAGACCGCGCCCCCGCCGCCGAACGCTCATCAGGCGACGCACGGTGTACGCCTCAGATCCGTCGATCAGGCGAGGAGGCGGAGGCGCCCGAGGAGCTGGGCAGAGTGGGCTGCGGATCACGGGCTTGACCCGAGAGACGTGGGACGTGGGGTGGATGCGGCGGAGAGATAGAGGAAGCTTGAGCCGGACCGCGGCAGGGCTGATCACCGCAACGGGAAGGGACCGATGAAGCGAGGGCCAGCTTGCGGGACTCCACTCTGAGGGGAAGGTCACGCGTGGACAGCCATACTCGCTGACCCTGGACGTGGCGGGGGCCCTGGACCGGGCCGTCCGCTGCCCGCTTGATCCGGGCAGACGACGCAGAAGCGCAGTTCGGGTTCGCTTCCAGGTTCGCCCGACAGCGACGGATGAACGCAACGGCAGAGGGGACACCAACCTCCTCCTCCTGGGCCGGGAACAGCGGGGCTGGTAGCCGAGGCAGCACTGGAACGGAGACATGCCGGTGGAGGAGGATGGCAGGGAGTTGATAGAGTATTCCACCCAGGGCAGCAACCGATTCCAGGAGCCGGGATCTTGCGGGCGACACACCGCAGCACCGTCTCGAGTTGTTGGTTAGCCCGCTCGGTCTGGCCGTTGGTCTGCGGGTGAAAACCTGAGGACAGACTCACAGATGCTCCCAACAACTTGCAGAATGCCCTCCAAAAGTGCGATGTGAACTGGGGCCCCCTATCCGACACCACGTCGACAGGCAAACCGTGCAGTCTGAACACATTGGTGACTAGCAACTCGGCAGTCTCTTTTGCCGTGGGCAGCTTTGGTAGCGCTATGAAGTGCACGGATTTAGAAAACGGTCAACAACAGTAAGGATGACCGTGTTACCGTCGGATGGGGCAACCCAGTGACGAAGTCCACAGCGACATGGGACCAGGGCCTCTTGGGAATCGGCAGGGGACGCAGCAACCCCGCAGGAGGGCGATTGGAGGGTTTATTCTGCGCACAGACCGAGCAGGCGGAAACGAAGCTGCGCACATCCTCCTCCATGGTGGGCCACCAGAAGCGCTGTAATTGCGGATAAACCGCCGGTAAAAGTTGGCGAAGCCCAGGAACCTCTGGAGCTCGCGACGGGAAGTCGGCGTCGGCCACTCCTCCACTGCCTGGACTTTGCGTCGGTCCATCTGGACCCCCTTGGCCGCGATGACACACCCCAGGAAAGAAACAGAGTCCCGGTGAAACTCGCTCTTCTCTGCCTTGACAAACAGGAGGTTTTCCAGCAGCCTCTGCAGCACCTGGCGGACATGGCGAGAATGTTCAGCAGGCGAGCGGGAGAAGATGAGGATGTCATCCAGGTAAACGAAAACAAAGCGGCCGAGCATGTCACGGAGGACGTCATTGACCAGGGCCTGGAAAACGGAAGGAGCATTAGTGAGACCGAACGGCATGACCAGATATTCATAGTGACCAGTGGGCGTGTTGAAGGCGGTCTTCCATTCGTCCCCCTCTCTGATGCGGACCAGGTGGTAGGCGTTGCGAAGATCGAGTTTCGTAAAAATCTTCGCTCCCTGCAGGGACTCGAATGCAGCAGACATCAGAGGAAGAGGGTAGCGATTCTTCACCGTGATGTTGTTCAGTCCCGATAATCGATGCAGGGACGGAGTCCGCCGTCCTTCTTTCCCACAAAGAAGAAGCCGGCTCCGGCAGGTGAAGACGAGGGGCGAGTATGCCGGCTGCCAGCGACTCCCGGATATACTTGTTCATGGCCTCCGTCTCCGGTGGTGACAGGGAATACAGACGACCCCTGGGCGGAGTGGTGCCGGGCAGGAGGTCGATTGCGCAATCGTAGGGCCGATGAGGGGGCAAGGAGGCGGCGCGGGATTTGCTAAAACCCCTTTCAGGTCCAGGTACTCAGGGGCACCCCAGATAGGTCGGGAAACTCCTCCGTGATCACGGGGACTGCAGAGACAGGGACTGGGCGTCTTTCAAGCAATGGGACACACAGAATGCACTCCACTCCAGCACCTTGTTCTCCACCCAGTTAATCCAAGGGTTGTGCTTGCAGAGCCAAGGGTGTCCCAGTACTAATGGTGCTTGGGGGGTGTCGATTATGTGGAGCACGACTTCTTCGTGATGATTGCCGGACAGCAGTAAACTCACCGGAGGAGTGACGTGAGTGATGCTGACGGCGGTCTTCGGTGATAGCAACAGCCTCCAGGGGACTTTGGAGCGGGACCCGAGGCAACCCGAGCTGCAGAACAAGGTTAGCATCAATGAAGTTGCCGTCCGCTCCGGAATCGATAAGAACGGCAACCACCTGTGGTCGGCCGTCAACAAAGAGGGACGCTGACAGCAACGGGCGAGAAACTGGGGAAGTAAGCAGAGGGGTTGCGCTCACCTGTATCTCCCCAACTACGGGTGAGCGCTGGCTTTTAACGGGCACTTGGAGGCAGAAGTGCCCAGGGTTGCCGCAGTACAGGCAGGAGCGGGTCTGTATTCGCCTTTGGCGCTCGGCAGGAGAGAGGCGCATGCGGTCGATCTGCATGGGCTCCGCTGGCGGACCGTGGACCACAGGAACTGGCACGACGACGCTGCCGAGGAAGCGAAGGACCTCCGAAGCTCTCCAGCTGATCCCCGAGACTCCGCCCTTTCCTTTCGACGAGCGGACAGGCGATGGTCAATGCGGATAGCGAGGTCGACCAAGGCATCGAACCCAGCCGGAAGATCACGTGTGACAAGCTCGTCTTTGATCTCCCCAGACAGCCCATTAAGGAACGCATCGTACAGGGCCTCTTGGTTCCAGCCGCTGGTCGCAGCGAGGGTCCGAAAGTCTATGGCGTAATCGGAGACCGAGGCCCCTCGCTGACGGATCTGCAGCATCTCCCGGGCAGCCTCGTGACCGTGCCTGGACCGGGTCGAACACCCGCTTCATCTCCTCACAGAAGGTGGCGTAGGAAGCGCACACGGGTGAGCGGGCATCCCACACCGCTGTTCCCCACTCTCTGGCACGCCCGGTGAGCAGTGTGATGACGTAGGCAATCCTTGCCCGGTCCGTGGGGAAGGTGGATGGCTGCAGCTCGAAAACCAGAGAGCATTGGGACAAAAGGAGCGGCAGGTTCCCGGATCACCGGCATACGGCTCTGGAGGCGGCAGACGGGGCTCCCGTCCGGGCTGGATGCCGAGAGGCTGCGGAGCAGGTGCAGGGGGGTCCACGGGAGCGGCTTGGGCCAGCTGGAGCTGCTGTATCTGGGCAGAGAGGTCGCCCATACTTGCCGCGAAGTGCTCCAGGGTCTTGCCGACCGACTCGAGCTGATTCTGATGTCGGCCAAGGAGGGCACCCTGTCGGTCCAATGCCGACCGCAGCTGGCTGTTGTCTGCTGAGTCCATACTGGCCAGTTCGTACTGTCAGCGGGGGGCTCAGGCAGGGACTCAGGCGCAGACAGCGGAGAATGGCAAACGATGGTTTATTGCCAAAAAGGGAAATCCAGAATACAGAGTCGAAAAACGGGCGAAGTCAAAAACCAGGAAGACACGGCAGAGGTACAAAGACAAAATCCAAAAAGCGAGGTCGAGAAAAACAGGCAAGATCAGAAACCAGGTAGACACGGCAGAGGTACAAAGACAAAATCCAAAAAGCGAGGTCGAGAAAAACAGGCAAGATAAACACGGGTAGGCAGAATACGAACAAGACTAGATAAGCGCTGGTTGCGAAACAGAAAACTGAGACGAACTGGCAAAGGGCTAAGAAACAGACAGGTATATAAAGGGAACAAGCTAACGAGAAAACGAGACACAGGTGAACAAGCGGGCAGGTGAAGCAGATAAGCAATCGGGCAGGGAAACAAGGGGCGGGGCAGGCAAGGGAGAGAAATGAACACAAAAGCACATGGCAGAAAAAAAAAAAGCGGCTACGTAGCTGCAGCACTGACAGGCTTTGTCAGGCCTGGCCGTTCTCTGATTGGTCAAGCCCGCTGCACGGTGACTCGGTTTCTGGTTTAGGCAGGCATCGCGCAGCTGCTCCGCCGGAGGGGAACGCAGTCAGGGGACAGGCGATCAGACGAGTGTGTCACTCTCTGTCATGACTGATCATGTGGCCAGCTGTGTGAATGAGCTAACGTACTGTCCTTTCCAGGTAACGGGAGTCCAGACTGTGACAGCGGTGAGCCGTCCTGACGACAGCAAAGGCCGGAGACAGTTGCCATGACAACTGTGGAATGGGGGGAGAAAAAGGGGGTATGAAAAGAAAGAGAGAGGTGGGGAGGTGAAGGGGAGGAGAGGTGCACATGGAGAGGATCACCTGTATCCCTTAATATAACACACACACACACACACACATACACACACACGCACGCATACGCACACACACACACACACACACACATACACACACACACGCGCACACACACACACACACACACACACACACACACACACACACACACACACACACACACGCACGCATACGCACACACACACACACACACACACACACACACACACACACACACACACACACACACACACACACACACACACACACACACACACTCTGTGAGTACAATCACAGCATCTTGCATTTGCTATCTGGAGGTGACCCTGAGCCTGACTGCTGCGTGTCACCATTCTAATCAGTGACATCACAGCTGCACTCAGTGACATCACAGTCAGGACGGAATTCCGGAGTCCAGGGAAGCCCCACCGTAGACGTTCTATTACGAGCAGATATTCAGCTCCTGCGTTCCTATCGTCTTCAGTCTAGGAGGTGCCAGCTGGTAGCAGGAAGTGCTCCCGTGTTCCAGTGCTGAGTGTGGATGTTCTGTTTTTGACCACACCCCAGTCAAGAATGTTCATCATGAACCAGCACGTAGCTTCAGCAATGGCGGTTTTATCATGGAACCCACTAAGCTGACTATCTGTTCATTTATGTAGAAAATCTATGGGCCAGCTATTGGCTGCCGCTTCTTCTCTTTTTCTCTCTTTCTCTCTTTCTCTACTGACAAACTGTGATACTGCTACTGTATGAAGAGCTTAATCAATATCATAAAAAGTATTAACGATATGTAAATATTTTATGTCTGTTTACAATCTCTGCACTAACCACCTTTAGATTCACTCTCTGGCTAATGTTATCTTCTGTGTTTCAGTTTATGATTATTATTATTATTATTATTATTATTATTATTATTTGCTTTAATATGGTATTGATAGGTGATCAGTGGTCATATTGTTTGCCATAGTTTTGCTGTAAAACTCGAACTGAGTTGTTGATATTCCTTGAATGAAACAAGATTATTTCTATCTCTTTCGGCTTTTTCTGGACTGAAATGCAGTATATTTTCTAAAAATCAATATAAGAATATGAATATGAATGAATAAAGAGAGACTATACTGGAAGAGTGCAGGGCGTGGTCATTTCTAAGGCTTCCTGCCATCCCTGAGTGATAGGCACAAGAGGCGAATGAGGGACCACCTTCTACTTCCTGTCCCGCCTGCTGCTCCACACTGACCATGCTGACCACAGCTCCAGAGGAATGGACATTGTGTGCAGAGAACATGTACCAGCACAGACATTGTCACAGAGATCTGCGTTTGCACACGCCGTATGCATGCATAAACACAGAGGCTGCGTGAGAGACAGCATGAGACAGAGGGCACCACTGAAACAGCAGAGGGCGCTAATGCTCTACAAATGAAATGAAAGGTGCTGAGACACTAATCAGCAACGAGCAAATTGGAGCTTCACCGCTAATTTCTTAATGTATGACTGGCAGATGTCAGCCAATCGGAGCACTTCACAGTGAACAGCAAAACATTCCTACTGGTTCATTCTGCTCAGCAGGTATTAATAGAGGCTCATGAGAGGTCAGACCTACAGAAGGCTTCTCCACCCCATCACCTGGGAATGAGCAGGAGACTCCATGGCTTAACTGTGACTGCGAACTCGACCGTGACTGTGACCGATGTGTCTGCTGCACTTTGTTGCTTGTCTCTGAGGTGAGGTCACACTACAGTCACGGTTTGACCAACCACAGCCAGCTTTCTGCCTATGGGGCATGATAACTGGAGCATGCCGTTAGCACCAGCACAGAGAGACGTGTGTGTATACTTACACCTGACCTCTCATGTTGCGGCTCTGAGGAACCTGGAACTGAAAGTGCGTTTGCGGTGTGAGTGAGTGTCTGTGGAGGGTTTGTGATGTGAGTGATACCCATGTGCAGAGCGTTTGAGTGTTGAGATGTTTGAATGAGGTGTGAATGTTGGCCGTGACTGAGAGTTTTTGGTCTAACTGATGACCATGGAGAGCGTCTCTGTGCGGTGCGTCTGTGCGGTGCGTCTCTGTGGAGAGCGTCTCTGTGGAGTGCATCTCTGTGCGGTGCGTCTCTGTGGAGAGCGTCTCTGTGCACTGCGTCTCTGTGCACTGCGTTTCTGTGGAGAGCGTTGGTGGGTAGCTCTTTACGGAGGTGACAGCAGTGCGTCTCTGTGTGAGTGTGCGCTCCTACACTGCACTGTGGGTGAGACTCTCCTCCACAATGACATTCATTACTGTCCTCTGAGCGAGAATCCGACACCTCTGTCCCCCGGAGAACACCGCACATACATTATACACCATGTGCTCATGTTACACACAAGCATAAATACACACACCTAAACACATACAGTACAGTGACGCATATACACATACATAAATATACATAGTTACACATAGTCACACACAAGCTTAAACACATACAGTACAGTGAGGCGTCCACACACGCACACACACACTTAAACACATGCAGTACGGTGACACACGTGCAGACATACGGGTGCACATACACATGCTCTCACACACACAGTCTATTTGCAAACACAAGTACAGTACGGCTCCCCTTGATTACAAGTTCAGCTAACCCTGGTACAGGAAGAGACCTCCCTCTGCTCCTCCAGCTGCTGTCACTGTGGTGCCCGAGGCCCAAAAACAGCCTCTCTCACAGGCTAGTTGGCTTTTATTCTAAAACTCCAAGCTCTTATGATTAACAGAAGAGTTTAGTGGTAATTACATTTACATTTGCATTTATTCATTTGGCAGACGCTTATGATGAAGGGAAGAGTTTAATGGCAATGTTTTAGATCCATATTCTGCATGTTTGATTATAAAGATGCTCGAGAGAATGAGTGAGAATAAGTCAGTGCTCTAGTCTGATTGGAGGGAGAGAGAAAGAGAGAAAGAGAGAGAGGGGAGAGAGGGGGAGAGAGAGAGAGAGGGGGAGAGAGGCAGAAGACACTGGCAGATGTGATTTAATGACGAGACACTTGAAATTCTCTGTAAACAGCGGAAGAGATATAATGACTTTTTATTGCTGTCTGTACCATAGAAAGTGTGCTTGTGTGTGTGTGTGTGTGTGTGTGTGTGTGTGTGTGTGTGTGTGTGTGTGTGTGTGTGTGAGAGAGAAAAATGATGTAGGAATCAGTGGTCATATTAAGGGGACCCCAAGTGGAGGAAAGGAGACACAGCGTTCCAACTTCCAGGTATTTCCTACCTTTTTCTCCCCCCTCCCTCTCTCTCTCCTCTCTGATCCCCTTTCTCTACCCCTTCTATCCCTCTCTCTTTCTCCCCTCTATCCTTCTCTCTCTCTCCATCTCTCTCTCCTCACCCTCTCCCTGCACCTGTTTCTTCCTTCGCTCTGGTAGTGTTTACTTGGTGACTGGTGAATCTTATTACCCCCGACAGCTGTCTGAGTCAAACATCCATTAGAGAGAGAGAGAGAGAGGGAGAGAGAGATGCTGGCAGCCAGACAGGGAGACTGCGGCCAGCTGTGCGCACTGAATGAGTTTAATTATTTTTGAGTTTGAATTTGCATTTTGTCGTCATTTATGAAACGGAACACGCAGACAATTCACACCCATGCTCCTGCACTGTCTCAGCCAAAAAAGTAATTACAGACAAATGATCACCATTACTGACACTCATGCCTGTTGGGGCAGACTGTGCTGAGGGTGAACGATTATGTTTATTGCTCCTTTATGACAAAATTATGTGCATGTGCGTACTCATACACGTGCGTGCATGTGTGTGTGTGTGCGTGTATGTGACACAGTTTATTTTGTGATTACTCTGCTTTTTGTCTATCAAGTGCCCAGAAGACTCACATTCTCTCCTTTTAATGTATTTTCAATTTGATGATTTCTAACAGTCATTTAATAGCTATATTGATGTACAGAGACAGAGAGGGTTAGCACAGTACATACACACTGACGCTACAGCACACTAACACTGCACTGAGAGAGAGGGGTAATACAGTATATACACACTGACACTACAGCACACTAACACTGCACTGAGAGAGAGGGTTAATACAGTATATACACACTGACACTACAGCACACTAACACTGCACTGAGAGAGGGTTAATACAGCATATACACACTGACACTACAGCACACTAACACTGCACTGAGAGAGAGGGTTAATACAGCATATACACACTGACACTACAGCACATTAACACTGCACTGAGAGAGAGGGTTAATACAGTATATACACACTGACACTACAGCACACTAACACTGCACTGACAGAGAGGGTTAATACAGTATATACACACTGACACTACAGTACATTAACACTGCACTGAGAGAGAATGTTAGCACAGAATAAACATACTAATTGCATACTTCAGTACATTAACACGAGGAGAAAAAGGATGCAAATGAGAGACGGACAGAGAGAGGGAGAGAGGGAAAGAGAGGGAGGGGGAGTGAGAGAGAGGGAGAGAGGGAAAGAGAGGGAGAGAGAGGGAGGGGGAGTGAGAGAGAGGGAGAGAGAGAGAGAGAGGGAGTGAGAGAGAGGGAGAGACGCGCAGGCTGTGTGAATCGCATACTGACGCTGGACGCTCGTCTCTCAGGAGCTGAAATCGCCTCAGGATGGGACCAAGCTGTACTCCTCGCTGATATTTGGAAGTAACTGTCATTCTCATCAGGTTCCTGATTTCATTACTGTCCATCTTTCTGCTCTCTGTTTTCACGCTGGCTCTCTGTAGATGTCATTCTCTCTGGCTGCACGCCTTTTCTGAAATCCCAAGCACAGGATTTCACAGGACAGAGCTTTGCTCACTTTCCAATTGAATGGCAATGATTTAGAGATACAACACGATTGCATAACTTTATCAAAAAGTCTTTTCAACAGAGCTGCCAACAAACAGCTGGACAGTTGCATTAAAAAAAAAAAAAGAATTCATCAGTCAGTTCATATCGTGACTCACACTTTTCTTGTGGACATAGTCAGACATGAGAACAGCAGTTTTAATCATACTGAAGTTTGCATACCTACCTGTGGGTCATGACAAAAATGCAACCTGTTAGATTATTTCTTTTCACCTGTGTCATAAGCGCTGTTGTCTTTCCCTCTTTGTCTGTGTCATGCTGTTTGTTGTGTCTGTAGCCGAATGTATTTTTACAGAGGGGACATTCTGCAGTGGATGCATGTCTGTGTGAGGGCTGTGCGCGTGTAAAGTGTTCTGTGTTGAGCTGTGCTTCTCATGGGAAAAAAGATGGTTTTGAACATGGCTTTAATGGAGACAGACAGGGTTAGACCAACACACAACCCTCTGACATTCTGCCAGGCCTGGTGCTTTAGGATTTATATTGCAACACTGTTTGATTTTCCACTTTCACTGTTAGTGTGTTTGCTGTGATGGTCAGGCAGTACCACAGTCTGGTATCTTTTACAGGCCTCTTTTTGCTTTGGTGTGCTTTAGAAACTTAGTCTTGCTTCGTAGTATTTGGCTGTTGTTGCCCATGCTCACCCAGAAAGGTTTTCAGAAGGAGAGTGGTCTTTGGTAATCGCCTGTTTCATTGTTCCCAGCATAACATTACATTACAATAAAACTATTGATGCTCTTATCCAGTGAGAATTACATAGATAACAGTTTTTTTTCATACTCTCTCCCTCTCTCTCCCTCTCCCTCTCCC
>CM032898.1:1272500-1280000 GCA_019176425.1 Megalops atlanticus | reverse complement strand
TCTCTCTCTCTCCCTCCCTCCCTCTCTCTATCTCTCTCTCCCTCCCTCTCTCTCTCTCTCTCTCTGTCTCTCTCTCTCTCTGTCTCTGTCTCTCTGTCTCTGTCTCTGTCTCTCTCTCCCTCTCTCCCTCTCTCTCTCTCTCTCTCTCTCTGTCTCTCTCTATCCTTTCCTAGCCCAGTTCTCTCCTCATCCTCTGGTCTGTGTTTGGATCTGTCTCTTACTCAGGTTACAGGGCCAGGCTGTCCAGGTGAGCCTGTCGTTGCAGTGCACTGCAGCCCATGCAGAGCAGACGGCGCTGCAGAGTTATCCTGGGAATCGGGTGTCGCATTCTATTATTCAGGTATTGTAGCGTCATGCTAACGGTGAGGGAGAGCAGCTGGTAGCACTGACTGCAGTCTGAGTGCAGTAAAAGATTCAGCCAAGCAGAGCCACTGAAAGAGTACAGAGAGTGCTCAACCCCACCCCCCCACACACACACACACACACACACATGCACCCCCCCTCACCCGGTCCCTGTGTTTGTCTCCTCTCCAGTCTAGATTACAGACAGTTTATTAAAGAAGCACTGGCTGTTAATCTGACACCAGATTACATGAGGAAAATCTGCTTTATAATCCAATGACTAGCCTAATAATCCCACCATGCGCACACACATACACACACACATACACACACAATGTTAGGGTTTGGGTTAGGTTCAGTGTATCAGAGGTAATGTAGTGCTGTGAAAACACACACGGTTCTGAGTGGATCTCATACACAGAACAAAGGCATTAGCCTACAGCGCTGTGAGTTCAGGGCCCTGGCAGTAACCACAAAAAAAAGAAATCATAATACCATAAGTATTAGGAATGGCAGCAGTGTAGCATAGTGGAGAGGAGCTGTCCATATATATACATATATATATATATATATATATATATATATATATATATATATATATATATATATATATATATAGGGGTAAAGGAGAGAGGAGAGAGGGAGAGAGGGGAAATAAAGTACAGGTGTGGATTCTAACGGAGCAGAAGAAGAAGCAGAGAGGGTTCAACGGAGGGAGGGAGACAAAGTGATAAACAGAGTGGGAGAGGAAGGGGAGGAGGCAGGAGGCAGGAAGATAAAGCGAGCGAGAGGGTGAGGGAGCAGAGAAGAGGGATGAATTTTGAGCAGAGGAGGCAACTTTAAGCAACAGAGGGAAGGGACTAGAATAAGAGTGAGGCAGGAAAGAGGCAAAGGAAAGAGAGGGAGAGAGATCTGAGAGAGATGGACACATGAAAAAAGATGGAGGGAGGGTGGGAGAAAGGTGGAAGAGTAGACATAGGGAGAGAGATCAGAGGGGGAATGAGAGAAAAGAAACATGGAGGGTTGAGAAAGACAGAAGGGGAGAACAGAGAGAGAAGGGGATAGAGAGGGAGAGAGAGGGATGAAGGGGGAGAGAGGGGGATAGGTGGGGAGAGGGGGAGGGGGGATTGGCAGAGGGGTGTCCTAATACAGTGAGGCTATAAGCCTGTTATTTGTGAGGGTGTTGGTCCAGATTAAGACATGTATCTGTGGGATCAGGGAGGCAGGGGTGCCAGACCTCCCGGTCCTGCTGTCTGTCTCAGAGGGGCCATGATCTTCAAAAACAGCCCCCACCCCCCTGTCCTGCTCCGCTGTTCCCTCAGCCTCCTGCCTCATCCCCCTCTTCCTCCTCCTCCTCCATCTCTCCGTCTCTCTCTCTCTGTCCGCTCTCCTCGGCCGGGTGTTCAGGAGTGTTGGTGTAATCCTCGCAGGACGGTGTCGGGACGTGACCCTGCATAACCCTCGGGTTCCCTGAGGTAGTGCTTTCACACCGCAAACAGATCGTGTCACTGAACGTCTGCGGGTCGTGACCTCTGTCTGACAGCGAATGGCTGCACAGGTTTCACCTCCATCACCTCCCATGATCTCAGTCCACAGCGGCGAGGCAAAATCAGAGCCTGCCACAGCTGCTGCTGCCGATACGCTCAGCTCACCATACGATGCCTTTCACAAACCACACCGCGTGAAATTATCGCAAAACGATATTCCTCAAGATGTAATGGTGATAGGTAATAGTATGCTGTTGGAAAGGAGCAGCTCAAAAGCAGCACAAAAATCATCAGCATTCAAGTGGAGTAATGGACAGAACAAAGCAAAGCAAAGCAGAGCAAAGCAAGTAAAAATTACCCCAGCGTAACTGTTTTCGGAGAAAAACATACATGACATTCCAGCCAGTTCCAGCTGCAAAATTCAGAAGCACGATATTGGGTCCCCTGCCTACATACTGCCAGCACAGCCTTTCTCTGCTATTATTTTAATGCACAATATTCGACTGGATTCAGGGAGTCAGTTGCATTTACCGAGTTCCAGTTCTAGAACTATATTGTTCCCATGCATTATGAGTTCCAGTTCCATATCCCGAGCAGGTTTTGTTTTCAGTTTCAGTTTAAGGACCAAATTAACTCCAAAAAGAAAGAAAATACAAAGGCAACAATCTGGGCCAGCTGTTCGCAGGTGTTTGAATCTGGCATTGAGTAATGACTCAATAAGCAGTGCGGACTTTTTCCCTCACAGAAAAAGGCCAGGGCAAAAGCCTGGAGTAGTCAACGAGATACACACACAGTACTTAATCAGGATGTCTAGCATGAAAGTAGAAGGGAAAAGAGCAGAAGTAACTTTTTTATAAATAATTGTTTCTTACAGCCAGTTTCACTAAGTGGAAGAGAGGTGTAAGGCTTAGCAGTTGGGGCAAGAATTCAACTGACACCCTGCAGGCTGAATGCCATAAAAAGTGTACCCCGAGGTCCACGGAATCAGACAAAATTGAGCTGTTATCCCTCAATTATTACATGAAGAAAAGAGAACAAGAAGAATGACTTGCCCCCCGGAGCACTATGTCACCAATACGCCACTCTCAGCTTGCGGTCAGCCATGAAATTAACTTAACCGGCTGCTTTCCACTTACATATTTCAATATTCCTATATTCCATTATGGATGGCTTGATTTAGATTTTTTTCTCTCAAAGGAGTGCGTGTCTGTGTGTGTTTGTGTATGTGTGTGTGTGTGTGTGTCTGTGCGCGCATGTGTGTGTGTGTGTGTCTGTGTGTGTGTGTGCATGGCTGCAGTTCAGTTGCCAGTTTTTGTTATTTGTCTCAATCAGATTTAAGCAGACAATATTAAAGCGATGATTCCTTGACGAGACGTAATTAAGACCTGCAGCTTAGCCAGTTTAGCCCTAAAGGCTCATTAAAAAGTGCTCGTTTTGCATTTCTCTGCTTAACAAAAAGAAAAGCTGTAAAACCACTAATTATACCACTGCAGAGGCTAACTCTCTTTGACAGAGAGGAGGGGGTGAGAGCAGGGGGGGTTTCAACGCAGGGACCGAAATCACACAGCGTGAAAGACAGAGAGACCTAGAGGGAGGAGAGCTCTGCACAGCAGCTCCAAACTGCGATGGGAGAGAAACAGAAATTTGGGCTGGGACATTGTCTCAGGACATTATGGAGCATCCTGGAGTTTTAAGGTCACAGGCCCTTGTCCTTCCAGAGGAACTGATGGACTGCAGGATTTTCCGTTGTCTGGGAATAGCTCCAGGAGATTTGGCATAGGTATTGAATCATGCTCTCAAACGTTTAAAATACGTGACAATACTCTTAGCACCATTTTAATAATTCTGCATCTATGAGTCTGTCTCTGTACGCATTGACCTGTCTGTCCAGGGAATTATGATGTCACAACAGAAACATGAAGGCTGGACCTTTGCCCACTGAGACATTGTAACAGCTGAAGCCTCAGTCCCTCAGTGCCTGCACACACATGCGTCTTTGAAATATAACCCTTTAACAAATCTGCTTTGATTGGAAAATAGATGAGAATGATCATTTCATACGTTCATTCTCGATAGTAAGATAAAAAAATAATAACATGTAGGTAAAAATGATTCCACTATTTTTGCTATTACTGTATTTTTGTCTCGATACTATTGTTACTGTTACTGCTACATCCAGTTGAACTCTCCCTTTGTCGGTACTGAACTGCGCTACCTGCAAATAGCCACAGGGGAGCAGCGCAGAGCCGATGAGGTGACCTGGAGATTAATGGTTTCCAAACCTGGATAATAATCCATACTCGATCATGGCGTATAGAATAGCAGAGTTAAAGCTCATTTTTCCTGATCCTTCGGGACGGGCGGCCCGTGGCAGCCACAGGTGACGTGAACGTGGCCGCGTGGCGTTCCATGTGAGCCTGGACGGGCGGGCACGACTCCGCCCCTACTCCTCCCGGCCTGTGATTGGACGGTCCGTGAGGTCTGCGGGTGGGGCCTAAGGAGGAGCGTAGGATTGACATCACAAGCAGGTGTACCAACCGCACTCGCTACCTTCTCATGTTTACACACGTGTGGCGGTTCACACGCATGACCCAGGGCTGTGTGTGTGTGTGCGTGTGTTTGTGTGCATGTGCATGTGTATGCATGTGTGTGTGTGTGTGTGTGTGTGTGTGTGTGTGTCTGTGGTCACATCTACAGGTAAATGCCAGGGGGTTTGCTAGTTTTTTAGGTTCAGAGGCTTTGGGGCAGTTTTTCACTCAAAGTCAAACATAATGCAAATGTATTTCTGTCACAAATAGAGGTAAGGTTTGGAAAAGCACTAATTACGATAACAGCATTATCTTGATATTTAGACCTTTTTTTTGTTTTTGGTTTTTTTTGACTGATCCCAGGGGCCACAATATTGAGGAGTTTATGTGGCAGAGATGGCTCTGCTAAGGGCTGGCCTACCCGCTAAATGGCCCTGACTAACAACAGCTCGTTTACAATAAGAAACAGAGAAAACTGATTTCCCTCTGTAGGACCAAACCAACAACACACTCACCTTTAGCCTCTGAGTCCACCAGCTTGAATGCTGTGTGTTCGGTTTCCCGCTATTTTGTGACCACGTCGTGAATGTTACCCAGCAATCTGGGCCAGTGCTGAGCACTGACGGGTTTCACGCTCGGGTGTTCAGGCACAGAGAACAGTAACAGCCAGAGAGAGCAGACAGGACCTGTTTCTCTTTATGCTGCTATACCCCCTGCACCCACAGCATGAGAGAGTCTCACCAGCTTACCGGTCAGGGTGAGAGAGAGAGGTGCAGACACAGGCAGGCAGAGCACAGTGTCAAACACAGCTTCAGAAATTGGGGGACAGTGTCAGCTTTAAAAATCCGGGGACAGTCTAAACACTCTTTTAGAAAAGGGTAGTGTATTCAGCTTGAGGAAGAGGGTGACTGTCAAACGGAGCTTTAGAAATCGGGGTGCAGTCTGAAACAGCGGTTCAGAAACGGGGGGGCAGTGTCAGACAGAGCTGTGGAAGTGGGGAGGGGGCTGTCTGTGGGTTTTGGGACGGTGAGCAGGAAAGAGGGAGGGGAGGGTAGAGAGAGAGGGAGAGAGAGAGAGAGAGAGAGAGAGAGAGAGAGAGAGAGAGAGAGAGGGAGAGGGAGAGAGAGAGACAGAGAGAGGCTTTGACACAGACAGTAACAGGCACACACGCTCATTTGCGTGCTCTCCCTCTCTCTCTCTCTCTCTCTCTCTCTCTCTCTCTCTCTCTCTCTCTCTCTCTCTCTCTCTCTCTCTCTCTCTTTCTCCCTCCCCCCCTCTATATCTCTTTCTGTCTTTAGTGTCAGTCAGTCAGTCAGTGGCTCTCTCAGTGGGATGGTGGTCTGTCTGGGACGCTCTCTCCCTCACACTCACGGTAAGAGCAAAGTTTTTCTCCTGTGTCTGATTCTCGCCGCAGCACTCCTCTCGGCCCCCGAGTGGGACGGGACCGGCCGGGGGGCGAAGGGGTGAGCGCCCTGTCGCCATGGTTTCGGCGAGTGAACAGCAGTGCGTGAGCAGCGGTGTGGAGCCTGCAGCACGGCCATCTCTGGGAAAAAAAACTTTTTACAGGAAGCCGTGTGCAAGAGGTAGCATGCCATCCAACAGTCTGCAGCCATCAGTCCTATTATTATTATTATTATTATTATTATTATTAATAGTATGCATAGCATGTTAGTAGTATGTTGCATATTAGCAATACATAATAGAGTATTGTAATTTAAGAATTCAGGACAGTGATTAGAAGATTATTAGCATGGTTCACACAGCCTCAGTGCAGATTATTTCCGTGTCGTTCTGCGCTGTGTAGCACAGTCAGTGCTAATGGAGAGTGTTCTGGAGTGCGTGTGTGTGTTCGGCCGGTCTCTGGAGGAATGTTCAGCTCAGCGCTCTGGCTGCGGCACTAATGAGCAGTGATACGGGAGACATGCGGAGCTCCCGGCCCTGCAGCGGCTTTAAAACGGTTTAAAAGAGAGCGCAGCTGAAGCCAGGAGGCTGAGAGGGAGGCGTGTTTTTAACCACCGCATCCAATGAATGACTTTATACACTCGCTTCACAGCCCTATATTCGTATATGCCCTATTTTCATATTTTGATCCTTGTGTTTTTTGTGCCTGGTTATCCTGCTCTTAGTTTGGAGTACTGCTGTTGCCCGCACGCGTTCCTCTTTAGTGTGTTTCACACTGAGGGCCCCACTAATGCCCTGGCTCTTCCTCATTATTAACGGTAATGCCGCAGTGTTAATATACTTACATAACACTGAGTCCCTGCTCATTCTGCCTCTGCTCTGGGAAAGTTCATACGCACTCCTGTGTCCTTAGGTGTCTGTGCAAAACAGAGGGGGAATCTGATTGGATAGCTCGTTAATTGCACCCTCTCATTTAATATAAATGTGCTGGAAAGGAAACCAACAGCAGAATTTCAGGTCAAAATCATAACAAAATTATATCCTTTCAACATATATTTTATATGTGTGAAGTTTATGTTTTGGTTAAGTATTTTAAAACTAAATTAAAATGAGTTATTGTCATTTTCCTATATGCAATTCTGCACATATTTTAAAATATACTTTACACTACGCACGTAATAATTAAATAATTATTCATGATGAGTAATTGAATAATTAGAAATTGCTATAATTCATATGTTTTGAAATGTATTCTACACATATAAGACTTTTTCAGGTTGTCCACTGTGTCGCAAATACATAGTCACTTCTCACATAGCTGGAGAGTTTTGCTCATACGTTACATTTACATTTTATCTTTTAGCAGAAGCTCTTTTCCAGAGCGACTTACAAAGGAAGAGAACGCAGGCCGTCTAAAAAAATCGCACAAGAGACTATACATACAGAACACCAATGATTGCGCTCGAACCCATGTCCAGACAGAGCAGACCCTGCTTATCTCATTCAACAACAAAACATTTTTTTATTGTTTCTTCTAAGAATTTTCACCAGACATAGGTAATTAGATTCCAAAAACCTTTACCATAACGATGTAACCATAGCTACCAAAACAAAGTCATGTGACCCTGTTTGCGACCCCGTTGCATCACTCTCTCAGCTCCGCAGAGACTCCGCCCCCTGCTGTGCAATAAGACACCATTTAATCTTTGTTTTTTTTATTCCAGCAATGCTTTTCATTTGTC
>CM032898.1:1257500-1267500 GCA_019176425.1 Megalops atlanticus | reverse complement strand
AAAGTGTGCAGCCGCCCTGGTCATCCCTGTACCTTCAGATCATTATGTGGAGTGTTACAATTTGCATTGCGCAGCGCGGACTGCCTGTAGGAATGTCTGGCAGATTTCACAGTGATGGTGGCCTGTATGCCGGTATTCTGAGTCATGAGTGGCAGCAGTGAGCAAACAAGATGCAAATGCACATAGGAAGCCAGGTGAAGCCAGGTGAAATGGAGGAGACATGAAGGAGTCCGAGGGAGTGGGGAAGTTAGGGGTCCGAGGGAGTGGGGAAGGGAGGAATCTGAGGGTGTGGCCTAAGGAGGAAGCAGAGCAGGCTTTGGGCAGAGTTTTGGTCTCCTCAGCTTGTCTTCTGTGTGTGACAGGGGTCTGTGCTGCACTCAGTGGAAGATCACACAGTGAAAATGACGGACTCTCTACTGGTAGAGAGAGTAAAAAACTCACCCCTTCCCTGAACACCCCAGTTTCTGTTCAGTCCCTATCATCCTGCCACCTGCCCCATGTGACATCACTGGTCCTAGTGTGATGTCATCACCTCACCGGTGACATCACTGTTTCTCCTGTGACATCACTTTTCTGTGGCATCATCACCTCTCCTGTGACATCATGTCCTCTCCACAGAGCTTGGAACTCAGGAGTAATGACATCACAGCAGGGACAGCACCGGCATGGGGTGTCTGTAACCATCCGGAGGCAGCAGGAGGTGCTGGAAAGGTGCCCCTTTTACTTTCTGAGCTCACCAAAATCAGAAGATAAAACCCATGAAAAGACATGTGCGCTGCAGGATTCTCCATAGGCCGATATCTGCACCAGGACAGTGTGACGTCACCCCTGCTGGCCTCTCTGGCCACGCCCACACACCAGAGCATCTCCTGGCAGCACAATGGAGAGTACTCAGAGCTTGATGCTGTTCGGTCTGCCTATTTACTGATTGATTGATTGCTTTTTCTACTTATTTACCTATTTATTGTTTATTTATTAATTTCCTCCTTTACCCATTTATTTAATTTTCCCTCGCATTTCCCTGCCCAGCTTATGTTTCTCCTACAGTGTAGTAGGCTGGCTATTAATATCATCTCTGTCTTTGCTGCCATTATGACTTTATGTTACAGTTGTAGTGGTTTCTTACAAATAAAACTTTTTTTTCATTGTGGCAGTTTTGTTTTCAAGTACTCTCTCTGTATCTGTGCATAACCACCCCCCCACTGTCAACTGTCTTTTTCATTTATTGTGATGGGAGTATTGACCTCAATATTTCAGCTTTTCACCTCTGTATAAGTGGGAATGTTATTTGAAGCAGAGCCCCCGTTCTACAGCAACAACGATCAACCCCGTTTCCATTCAGAAAGCATCACCCTGGTGTCGTCTCTCTCTCTCTCTCTCTCTCTCTCTCTCTCTCTCTGTCTCTGACAGACCACAGAGAGTCGGTGACCCTATGCTCTCGCTCTCTCTTGCTCAGTGGGCAGACAGAGAGAGAGAGAGAGAGAGAGAGAGAGAGTGGATGACCTCACTCTGCTTGCCTCTCTTTCTCTCTCTCTCTCTCTCTCTCTCTCTCTCTCTCTCTCAGTCACTGTCTCTCTGTCTCCCCCTAGTTGGAATAAAAGGGGGATTAGGGCTACAATAGCTCCCTAACTCTGACCAACCAGGGCTATTATGAGACACACACACACACACACACACACACACAAACATGCATACACAAAAATATACAGACTCTAATGCATACACACACCTCAATGCATACACACATCACAATCTCACTCTATCGCTCTCTCTCTCTCTTTCACACACACACACATTAAAAACAAGTATAAATACTCCACTGTTCAGGGAGTTACACTGTTCAGTTTTATTGGAACACGGGCTTAGTGCATATGAGATGCTAAGGGAAAAACACGTGTGTGTTTATTGCTAAGAATAGGCTCGCAGCGGAGGCAGCACGTCAGCGCAGAAAAATACGCTTTGCCTCCCCCTAGCGTTAGACGCTGTCCTCTGCAGCCACTTCGGCATGTGACACAAAGGAGGCGAAACTGGGCTAACACGGAGGAAACGTCCACCTGAGGCGGGATCCGGCGTGCCAGGCGATGCGCGGCGCGGCCAGGGCAACGGCAGATAGCAAGTTACACAAAAAATAAAACAGAACGCACGATGGGCAGAGCGCAGCTTTTGTTTTGAGGGAGCAGCCCGGACTCTGAGTCATTAATGCAGACGGGGACGGAGGGGAGTGGCACGAGCCGTCACACACACTCAGAGACGCGCAGCCGGCGCGCATGTAGTTGCGAAGAGGGAGGGAGGGAGGGAGTCAGAGAGGAAGAGAAGGAGAGAGACACAGAGAGAAAGGGAGGAGGTGGTGGGGAGCCGAAGGAAAGGTTGTGCGCCCTCAGTTCGCAGGAGGCAGTGCAGGTAAGTGGAGAAGGTGCCGCGGCGCGGGGACCGGGGAGAGGAGGAGAGAGGAGGAGAGAGGAGGAGGGAGGGGGAGGGAGGGGGAAAGAGAGGGGTGAAGTCGGGTAATTGACGGCGAAGAGTTGTTCGATGCCGCTGAGAAATGCGGGTTAGTGCAGATTTATCCATTAATACACGGGTACCAACGTGCACCAGGACAGCATCAGCGGTGCACAGATGGACAGAGATAGTGCGCGGGGGGATTAATTTGTCTTTTTTCAATGAGAATTATTCTTTTGTTTCCCAAGCCGTGGGTTTACGCTGTTTTGACTTACTATCCCGAATCATTTGGGAATAAAGTGAGGTATTTAAATTTCTTCGGAGCGCATGGAGATGCAAGCCCGGCTTTATTAGCCAATTTGTTTCTTGAAAATGATTTCGATGATGAACTTTAAATTTGGGGTCACGCGTATTAGAGGGGTACGCTGCAGCCGTCTCTCCTCCTCCTCTCCCACATCGTGTACCGTTTTATGTTCAGAGAAATATGCATGGCAGTGATGATGTTTGACTGTTCTTTTATGACAAATAATATTTGTGAGTATTTATTTTACAAAACAGCGCTGCCTGTTACGGAGTCATCAAATACTTTGGCTAACAATAACACCAACAGTGAAAATAATAATAATAATAATAATAATAATAATAATAATAATAATAATAATAATAATAATAAGACTGATGGCTGAACTGAAGTTTTTCAATATCTGGAAATTGTTTCACTTTTCTCTAGCACATGAAATACTAAAACAAAACAATTCTTTATTTCAAATGTGCGGATATCACATGAAGTCAACAGAAGTCTTTACCCTTCTAAGATAATGCTTCTTACCATTATTATTATTATTATTATTATTATTGTTATTATTATTATTATTATGAATGTTATTGTAACTTGTGAGTGATGTTGTATGTGGTGTTTTTGCTGCTCTGTCTGTGGTTGTAATGAATGCTCCTGTACCTATTCTCCTTTCCCACCGAGAGTCTTCTCCCTCTCCTGGCCCCTCTCTCTTTGTCTGTCAGACAGTGCAGGCCATAATTAATTAATCAGCTCCTTTCAATTAGTCTAATTGGCCTTCTCCCCGCACGGCACTGTGTCCCCCTCTCCCTGTGTGGAGCGTTTATCAGTGTAACGCTGTTCCAGACACACCTGCTCCAGTCTACACACTCTGCTCTGCCGGGTTCATAGACAGATTGATATTGATGGCAGCCCCTCAGGCAAATGCTCTGTCTTTTTTCAAATAGTACAGGAGTAGTCATTGTGTGTGAGTGTGTGTGTGTCTGTGTGTATGTGTGTGTGTGTGTGTGTGTGTGTGTGTGTGTGTGTGTGTGTGTGTGTGTGTGTGTGTGTGTGTGCATGTGCGTGTGCCTGTGCAGGTATGTGTCTACATGTGACTTATGGGTGCGGTGTCTCTGGTCGTGTGGTGTGATGCATTTTTCTGGATCAGCCTATAACCTGTACACTGTATTAACCCTCTCTCTCAGTGCAGTGTTAGTGTGCTGTAGTGTCAGTGTGTATATACTGTATTAACCCTCTCTCTCACTGCAGTGTTAGTGTGCTGTAGTGTCAGTGTGTATATACTGTATTAACCCTCTCTCTCAGTGCAGTGTTAGTGTGCTGTAGTGTCAGTGTGTATATACTGTATTAACCCTCTCTCTCAGTGCAGTGTCAGTGTGCTGTAGTGTCAGTGTGTATATACTGTATTAACCCTTTCTCTCAGTGCAGTGTTAGTGTGCTGTAGTGTTAGTGTGTACATACTGTATTATCCCTCTCTCTCAGTGCAGTGTTAGTGTGCTGTAGTGTCAGTGTGCTGTAGTGTCAGTGTGTGTACATCTCTTCCTCTGTCTCTCTCAGTGTGACAGAATGACTCTCTCCAGTGCCCCGCCTCTTCGGAGAGGAAGCACGCCTCTGCCAATCAAGCACCAGCTGAGAAGAGAGGAAGCAGTCACTGATGATTGTGATTGGACACCGGGGTTGGAGGATGCTTCCTCTCCTCCAATGGGCTTTGGCTCCGGGCAGGAGGAGTGGGTGTCCTCGGGGCTGGACCGGAGGCAGGGGGGGCCTCTGCGGATTGTGCTGCTGGGGCAGAACGGGGTGGGGAAGTCATCGCTGGCCATGGCCCTGGCGGGAGAGATGGACAGATCAGCCTCAGTGGACTCTGACCAATTCGGTACAGAGAGAGAGAGTGTGTATGTGAGAGAGAGAGAGAGGGAGAGGGAGAGAGAGTGTGTGTGTGTCTGTGAGTGAGTGAGTGAGTGTGTGAGTGTGTGTGTGTGTGTGTGTGTGTGTGTGTGTGTGTGTGTGTGTGTGTGTGTGAGACTGTGTGTGCGTGGGGGGAGGGGTGGTGGGAGAGAGTACTCAGCTGTGTGTGTGTGTGTGTCTGTATATATGTGTGTGTGACTGTGTGTGTCTCTTTCAGGAGAGGGTTACCTTCGCACTGTTACAGTGGATGATGAAGAAAGCTCCATCATCATCTACGACAACTGGAAACAGGTCAGTCACAGACACACCTCCCTTCCTCCCTGTACATGCTTCTCCCTCTCCCTCTCTCTCCCTCTCTCTCTCTCCCTCTCTCCCTCCCTCTCTCTCTCTGTCTCTCTCTCTCTCTCTCTCTCCCTCTCTCTCTCTCCTCCCTCTCCCTCTCTCTCTCTCTCTCTCTCTCTCTCTCTCTCTCTCTCTCTCTCTCCTCTCTCTCTCTCTCTCTCTCTCTCCAGATTCTGGTTCTATATGAGCTTTATTTTCACACCTGAAGACAAAACTGGCCAAAGCATTTAAAAATAAGCCTAAGCATTTAAAAAGCTCTTTGATTCTGTGTGGCTTTCCCCACTGTAGCCACTGAAGCAGAGCCCAGGCAACAGACACAAAGTTATGAGGAGGTTATAGGAGCTGATTGGTCTCTGGCCAGAGAGGCCTCAGGATGTGACAGACTGCAATGTCCTGGACACCCAGAGGGGCCGTCTGTCCCTCTCTCTGCACCGTTTCCATTTTTCATTTCCCGTTAATGTTAGGAAGTTGAGGATGATCCCTACACATTTTTTTAAAATAGCCTGCGCTTATGGTTAGGTGTTCCTCAGTGCAGGAGGAAGTGCATCTCTGTACCTCCCTCACGCCACAGAGCAGACATACCTTTCAATATCGGGCTTTCTCATTGGCCAGGTTGTGCTCACTGAGACTGTACTTGGTTGGGATCTGCTTTCTCATTGGCCAGGCTGTGGTCACTCAGGCTGTACTTGGGCAGGATCTGCTTTCTCATTGGCCAGGCTGTGCTCACTGAGACTGCACTTGGTCAGGATCTCTCTGTAATTTTTATCTCTGACAGTGAAGATATACACAGGAAGGTACAGAGAGTGGACAAAATAAAGGAAACACTAAACAATATACAAATATTTATTAACTCATAAGGAGTTGGGCTGCCCTTTGCCTTCAGAACAGATTCAGTGCTTCTTGGATTGCTGTTACAGAAGTTTTGAATGGTTTCTAGTGGGGTGTTGGATCATTTTTCAAGAAGGAAAGTGCTCGGTTCTTACAGAGAAGGAGGTGGTGAAAATCTGCCCTGTGCTCTATGTTCCAGAATGTCTCACAAATGATCAATAATGTTTAGATTCGGTGATTGGGGTGGCCATGGAGTGTGTTTGACTTTGTCCTGGTGTTCATGAAATCACTCTTGAGTCCGTTTTGTGGAGGGTGTGGGGGTGTCATTGTCTTGGAATACAGGAACATCTTGAGTAACCGTGGGGTGCACCTGGTCGCCAAAAATGGCTTCATTTTCCCTGGCTGTAATTCTACCAGGCAGAGTAACTCAGTCAGAACCAGTGACTCTCGAGCCACCATGTTTAACAGCTGGGAACAGGTGATGGGGGTCGGAGGCTTCCATTGGCTTTCACCAAATATAAACCTGTCCAGATGTAGGAAAAAGAGTAAAAGACAACAGATCGTATTGCCTTCTTCCACTGCTCAGAGGTCCAGGTTTGCTGCTCATTATGCCAGGTTATGTGTTATCACACACTGGCCTCTGTTGCAGCAGTGCTGTAAATATCAGCTTTGTGAAGCTCATGGTGAACAGTGTTTGTTGAGCCTGGGTCACGGGTGTCTGGATTCAGTTCTGTGGTCATTTCTGAAGCCATTATTCTGCATTTTTTTAATTATTAAGTAAATGAAATATGAAAATTATCTCTTTGGTGGACATGTCCTTTTGTTGGGAGGCATAGTGCAAAATCATTGTCAGTATTGCAGGAATTAGAAACAAATACATTTCACTTCTCATGTGAGGTATTGAGCTCATAAACAAAGTAAGATGTTCTTGCCCATAAGAAAATGAAATTTTATATTGTAATATACTGAGAAATATGTTGTTCAGCCCAATAATACATTACAAATACATTTAAATACATTAATACAAAGCAGAAATTAATTGCAATAAACCAAAACAGCAATAATTAATTTTTTTACATTCTCTAAAATATGTGTGTAGGATGCCAGACACTGCATTCCCCAGCTGGCTGCTCACACAGATACCCCTACAGTGCAGCTGGGAAATAAAGGACTTACTCTCCACTTCTGGTTATTGGAGATATAAGCCCTGGGTAGCAGATGTCAGGGAGATATCTTAAGTAGCAGGTACCAGGTTTAATAATTTAAGCGTAGCCTTCAGCACCATGTGGGGGTGCATACTCTCTCTGTCACACACACACACACACACACACACACACACACACACACACACACACACACACACACACACACACACACACACACAGACACACACACAGTCTCTGTGTCTCAAGGGTTCAAGGCAAATATGAACAGCAGACACAGTCTGAACACAGAAGGCCGAGTCCACATACAGGCATGCGGTTTAATATCTGTTGAGTTGCTCAATATAAACCAATGAGGGGATGACCTACAAAAACTGCTTACATTGTAAGATGTTACATAAATAATTTGTCCTTGAGGTTATGGAAAACAAAAATTCTGAAAAACCGAAACATTTTCCCTCCGTCCTCTAGCTGCAATCAAAGAGAACTTTAAGAGCAATTCTACTTCCTCTTTTTGCGGGAGTATATATAATTATGCAAATTCTGGAAGAAAGCAAGTTTCAGCAGAGGCACAGGCTGCGCAGCGTGAGCGTGCTGTAGCAGCTGATGGGCTAATGGCCCGTGTCTCACTCATGCTTGGCTTTATCACATCCCCGTATGCTCTCATACACAGGGTGGGGCTGCAGCTGGTGCGGGGCTGTGTCTCAGTCACACTGCAAGGGCCGATTCTTTTGCATGAAGCTGAATTTGATATTATGCTGTGTGTGTGTGTGTGAGGGTGTGTGTATGTGTGTGTGTGTACGTGCGTGCGTATGTGTGTGTGTGCGTGCGCGTGTGTGTGTGTGTGTGTGAGTGTGTGTGTGTGTGCGCACGTGTGTGTGTGTGCGTGGGTGTGTGTGTGTGTGTGTGTGTGTGTGTGTGTGTGTGTGTGTGTGTGTGTGTGTGTGTGCGCGCGTGTGTGTGTGTGTGTGTGAGTGTGTGTGAGTGTGTGCGCGAGTGTGTGTGTGCGCGTGTGTGTGAGCGTGTGTGTGTGTGTGAGTGTGTGTGAGTGTGTGTGAGTGTTTTGTGTCTGTGAAGACTGCCAGGACCCCGGAGGATAAACAGGAAGGGAGAGGGTCGGAGGCGCTGGAGGCCAGATACAGCTTTGACGCTGAGTGGCCATTTATTTCAGGTTTTAGGCAGTGCACCACGGAGAGGATTCGGGCCAAAGGGAGCCGACGCAATTCTTTCCTCAACAAATACAGACCACATGTTGTCAATTGGGTTTTTTCACGGTGGCTCCCAAACCTTTGTGTGGATTACAGGGGATGAGGGGGGGTCATTAGCGCAGTTGTGACCCCACTTCCACCACTCCCAGTCCCAGACTGCAACGCTCTCCTCCCTGACCTTCTCTGGATGTCCTCTTGCTGCTTCATTAGATGCTCTTTAGTCCTCTTCCTCTGTGAGTCGCTCTGGATAAGAGTGTCTGCTGAATGATGGAGCGTGAATGTGGCCCTGCTCTCCTGCAGCCGTGTACCTTTGCTTTTTAAGTCTGTCTGCATAAGAGCATCGTCCCGATCGGCCCACGCGGAGACCGAGCCACGCGGAGCCTTCAGCATCGATCGCTGGTGTACTGTACGCCGCAGGGCCTGCGTTCCGAATGCCACAGCAGGGTCGCCGGCTTCCAGGTTCCCATGGCAGCGAACGGTACCCGCGCGAGCACGCCCTGCACACCAGACCCCGCGCGGCTGTCTGCGCTGTGGCCCCCGAGGACGGCCGTCTGTCTGAAAGCCAAACTCAGGGAAAGCGTTTGGATGCGTGAGCTGAGCGTTTACCCATCAGCCCTTGCAAAGACCATCTGCTCTGCGCCCTTCGGCGCGTCCAGCTCTCCCCATCTGTTTCGGTTTTTTATTTATTTATTTATTTTTTGGAAAATTGTGATTGAACGTCGTCCTGCAGAATTTAAAGCGACGTGACTCTCAGGGTTCAGCCGGCGAGGGTGGAGTTCTGGGATCAGGGCGGCGGCCAGGTGGAGCTGCCGCTGGCGGAGCAGGGTCTGGCTTCCTCTGGGGCAGGCCTGTTAGCTCAGCCTTCCCCCACTCCGCTCCTCTGGGGATCATTCAGGGCACCACTAAGCCAAACATCCAATTATCAGCTTTTCACATCTCCCCACTGAAGAGGAAAGGGGACCGCGCTCATCTCTCTTTTTTTCTCCCCCGGTGTAGGACTCGCCCTCGTTTTCCTCCTGACTCTGATAATCTGCCTGTCCATCCACGTCTCTCAGGCTCTGTGTGTGTGTGTGTGTGTGTGTGTGTGTGTGTGTGTGTGTGTGTGTGAGTGTGTGTGTGTGTGTGTGTGTGTGTGTGTGTGTGTGTGTGTGAGTGTGAGTGTGTGAGTGTGTGTGTGTGTGTGTGTGTGTGTGTGTGTCTGGGTAGGCAGAGGTAGAGTCGGAGGGGAGGGGGAGGTGTGTTTTCAGAGTAAATGCTATAAGCAGCTTTGCTTTGTTTGTGTGTGTTTGTGTGTGTATGTGTGTTATTTTTGTTTTTCTTTTTACCTCATACGAACTTGCCAGAGCAAATGCAAATCAACAAAACAGAGAGAGTCTAGGTGACTGAAAAATAGGTAGACAGACAGAGCGGGGAATGGAAGCAACAGATAGACAGACTTTTATTTAGATTTTCTCATTTTCTCAGAATGTTCACCTTACACAAGGAGCTGCCTTCTGCTGGAGTTCTCACTACAGGCAAACGATGCGGGTCTTTTAAGTGGCTTTGTTAAAAAATGTATAGTGATACCTGTGAAATATACAGAATTTGAATTTCCAAGTCAAGATGAGAGTAGCAAAACCACTGTGTCACTACCACATACATGCATGTGCATATTTTCCTGTGATTGTGTGTGTGCATACGTGTGTGGGTTGGGTGTGCATATGACCCCTCTGTGTAGGCGTCTACATGCATGGGTGTTACATATGTGTGAGTGTGTGTGTGTGTGTGTGAGTGTGAATGTGTGTGTGTGTGTGTGTGTGTGTGTGTGTGTGTGTGTGTGT
>CM032898.1:1162500-1250000 GCA_019176425.1 Megalops atlanticus | reverse complement strand
TGTTTGAATTTTCCAATGAGAAATATAGTTTTGTTTTTGTTGTGCTATAATTTGGTTGACTCTGATTGGTTCTGTTGGAGGGGAGCTGTCCTGAGGCTGCCAGGTATTAGTTGGGGTTAGTGTTGAACTCAGCCTCAGGACCAGCTGGCTGAGGGGGCTCTTTTCTTTGCTCAGCTCTTGGCATTGCAGGGCTTTGTGATGGTATGAGTTGGGGTCGCTGGTTTTTAGGTGTTGCCAAAATTTAATGGCTCTTTTTTGAATGTTAATGAGTAATGGATATTGGCCTAATTCTGCCCTGCATGCATTGTTCGGTGTTTTCCTCTGTACATGGAGGATATTTTTACAGAACTCTGCATGCAGGGTTTCAGTTGGGTGTTTGTCCCATTGAGCAAAATCTTGCTTTGTAAGCGGACCCCACACTTCACTGCCATATAGTGCAATTGGTTCAATTACAGCTTTGAATATTTTGAGCCATATCCCAATTGGTATATCCATTTTAATTTGTCTCTTAATGGCATAGTATGCCCTGCGCGCTTTCTCTTTCAGTTCATTTACAGCCAAGTTGAAGTTCCCTGTGGAGCTGATCTTTAGTCCTAGATATGTGTAGCTTGTAGTGTGCTCAATGTTTGTTGTCCCTAATGTAAATGTATGTCTGATGTCCTGAGATCTGGATCTTTTTTGGAAAATCATAATTTTTGTCTTTTTTAGATTTATTGCAAGGGCCCAGGTCTTGCAGAAATGTTCCAGCAAATCTAGATTCTGCTGTAACCCCTGTTTGGTGGGTGACAACAGAACCAGATCGTCTGCATAGAGCAAAAATTTGATCTCCTTATCAAGTAGAGTGAGTCCAGGGACTGGTGATTTTTCCAACATTGTGGCCAATTCGTTAATGTAAATGTTGAACAGCGTTGGGCTCAAGCTACATCCCTGTCTCACCCCACGCCCCTGAGTGAAGAATTTTGTTTGTTTGTTTCCAATTTTAATTGCACACTTATTTTCTGTGTACATTGATTTGATTACATCATAGGTTTTACCCCCTACACCACTTTCTAAAAGCTTATACATTAGACCATCGTGCCAGATTGAATCAAAAGCTTTTTGGAAATCGATAAAGCAAGCAAATATTTTGCTCTTGTTTTGGTTGACGTGTTTATCTATTAGGGTGTGTAGGGTGTAAATATGGTCACCTGTTCGGTGATTTGGTAAAAAGCCAATCTGACTCTTACTCAAGACATTGTGTTCATTAAGGAAGTGCAGGAGTCTTGTGTTTATAATACTGCATAGAATCTTCCCCAGATTACTGCTCACACAAATGCCTCGGTAGTTGTTTGGGTCAAATTTATCTCCACTTTTAAAAATAGGGGTAATGAGTCCTTGATTCCAGATGTCAGGGAAATAGCCTACACTCAGAACCAAATTGAACAGTTTTAGGATGGCACTCCTGAGTTTGTCATCTGTGTATTTCAGCATTTCATTTAGAATGCCGTCTGGTCCACAGGCTTTTTTAGGCTGCAGGGCCTGTAGCTTTTCTACTAATTCTTTTTCTGTAATGGGCAAGTCTAGAGGATTCTGGTTGTCTTTAATTGCAAATTCAAGATTTTTCAATTTTTCATATATACCCTTTTGTTCTGTATTTTTCATAATTTTTCTATAGAGTTTCTCAAAATGGTTCTCCCATATAACCCCATTTTGAATAGCTAGTTCCTCTTGATTGGGTTTATTGAGGGAATTCCAGTTAGCCCAGAAACTGTTGGAATTTAGGGACTCCTCAATTACAGCCAGTTGGTTATTTATATGTTGTTCTTTTTTGGTTCTGAGTGTTTGCTTGTATTGTTTTAGAGTTTCACAATAACTGAGGCGCAGATCCTGGTTATCTGGTTGTTTGTGTTTTTGATTGGATAGTGTTCTGAGTTTTTTCCTAATGGTTTTACAGTCAGTATCAAACCATTTTTCTTGTTTCACATTTTTTGGTTTATTTTTGGATGATTTCAGATTGGATTTTAAGGCCAGTTTTTCAAAAATGTAATTTATGTGTAGAACTGCCAGGTCTGTTCCTTGTTTATTGTGAGGGTAAGTGGTGACCAGAAAGTTATCTAAGAGTGATTGTATTTCTTGATTTTGAATTGCTTTCTGGTACTCTTCTGTGCTATTTTGGGCCCATCTGTAAGATTTCTGAATGTTGTACAGCTTACTGGGCTGTGTGTAGGTGTTGTTAGTTTCTGTCCTTTTCAGATACACAGTAATTTGACTGTGATCCGATAGAGGGTTAGAGGCCTGACTGTGAAGGCTCTGAAAGAGAATGGATCTATATCGGTGATCGCATAATCAACAGTACTGTTGCCAAGAGGTGAGCTGTATGTGTATCTCCCATAAGAGTCCCCTCTTAACCTACCATTGACGATGTACAGACCCAGTCCTCGACAGAGCTGCAAGAGGTGTTTTCCATTTTTGTTGGTATATTTGTCATGGTTATTCCTGTGGGAAAAAGTGGGGAAATCAAGGTGGTTCTGGCTGATGATGTGGTCATCTCCATCTGTGCTGACGAAGTCCGGTTCCTCTCCGGTCCTGGCGTTCAGATCTCCACAGATCAGCACATTTCCCTGGGCCTGGAAATGGCAGATCTCCTGTTCTAAATTAGTGAACATATATTCATTAAAATAAGGAGATTCTGAGGGTGGGATGTAAATGGCACATAGAAAAACAATACTTTTTGTGGAGATGGTTCCTTCCTTGATTTTTAACCAGATGTGGAATTCCCCCTTTTTGACAGTTTCTATTGATTGTATTAGATCTGATTTAAACCAAATTAGTATACCCCCTGAGTCCCTGCCTTGCGTGACTTTGTTTAATTTGACCGAGGGTACCACAAGCTCCTTGTAGCCTGAGGGACAACCAGTGACTCTGCCTGTTTTACACCATGTTTCCTGTAAGATCAGTATGTCTATGTCTTTGATTTGTTTAACAAAGTCAGGGTTTCTGCTCTTCAGGCCAAATGTTGAAGAGTTTAGGCCCTGGATGTTCCACATAGAAATACTAAGTGATTTCATTTTTGTTTTTGCAGATTTTGACATTTGTCCTTTTTTAAGATGAGACAAATTCTGGTCATGAGAAAATTCTGTTCAGTAAAGTGATAACATGGAATAATAACAATAATTAGGCCTATTATTATTACAAATAACATCAATATTTTCCTGCAGCCTGAACGGAGTCAAAAGGCAGTTAATCCTACAAAATAATTTTATCCGAGCACAAACAACTTATTCTATTAACATTTTGACATATAGAGCTTTTGGTAACCCAGAGATTTTGAAAGTTCTCTGGCTCCTTACCACATTACCTATCCCATGAGGCGGGAGCATATAAGGCTCAGCATGTGCTGAATGTCTGCCAGCTCACGGGGGGCAGGGGCTGCTGGTCTGCAGACGGCCTGGGCATAGCTCAGTCCGCCTGGCTGCTGGAGCTGCTGCTGGGCCGGCACTGGGCTGCAGGGTGGAGGGGGTGGGGCCTGGTCTGAGTGGGCTGTGTCCTGGGGCGAGGTGTCCGGGCCGTGGCTGAGGGATCCTGGGCTGACCGTGCTGGTGTGGCTCCATCGGTGCGCGTCTGAGTGGGTACTGTGGTGTGCGCTGGGGTGGCTCCATTGATGGGTGCTGGGGCAGGTACTGCGGTGGGTGCTGGGGTGGCTCCATTGATGGGTGCTGGGGCGGGTACTGCGGTGGACAGTGGTCGGGTCTCGGTCGGGGCATCCTGGCTGATTGTCTGCGGGCCGGTCCTGAGGTACGTGGTGCTGGTCTCTGTGCACTGGGGGGTCGTCTGTCGCTGCGGGGGGTGGCTGGATCTTTTCCCAGGGCAGCGTTCTTCAGTGCCTTAGCAAACACGGGCACCACTTCTTTGTACAGGTGTACATGGTCAAACAGGCTGTCAGGACCAAGGGTGGGATGGTGGGCCAGATGAACGTTAGCCCGCAGGGCACACTCTCGAGAGATGACCGCATTCACCTTATGTATTGTTGTTGGGTGGAAATCTTTTCTGGGCAGGAGGGTCGAAATGACAATTTTAGAGTTGGGGAAGGTGTGTGTGGCTTTCTCTATCACCCCCCTGAGTGAAGTAGCCACCCTCTCCTGCTGTGCTCTCAGGTCGTTTGTGCCTGTGTGAATCAGGATGTGGCTGGGAGAGCCAAGCCTGGATTCAGTCAGTAGCTCTAGGGCTTTTTTAGTGTTTGGACACCATATCTTCTTTGCTCTGTGTCTGGGGAAAAGCTGCCTCTCATCAATAAATTTGCCATTTGAATCAATGAGGAGCACGATTTCAGCCTCCTCAGGGTTTGGTGCAGTAGAGGCATTTTGTGTCTCTGACTGCGTGGGTAAGATGGGGGGTGTGTCTGTGGGTGTGGATGGGGTTACAGGTTCTGGGGGTACAGGGGGGCCCTGGAGGTTCTGGACGGGACTCACTGTGGGGTGATGGCTGTGGCTGCAGAGTGAGTGTAGCTGCTCCCTCAGGTCCTGCACTGTCCTCTCTCTGTCCTGCAGTTTTCCTGTCAGCGTGGCTAACTCCCTCTGGTATGTCTCCCTGTCCTGCTGTAGCTGTCTCACCTCCTCTGTCAGTGCAGCCAGTTCTCCTTTATATATCTCCCTGTCTCTGTGAAGCTCCTTTAACAGTGCTGTCCGGGAGCTTTCATGGTCTTTCTTAATTTTTCTTATTTGTTCTTGTAAGCCCTGGGTGTTGTCCTTAGCACACAGCTGTGTGAGCACCAGTTCCCTCAGCTGCACCAGTTCTATCTCTAGCTGAGTGAAATTTTCCTTCATTTCTGTCACTGTGCTCTGAAGCTGGAGGGCGAGTACAGAATCAGAGATGGGGGGCTCACTTTCCTCAGAGGGTGGGACCTCCTCTGCCGGAGTGCTGAAGGTGTGAGCGGCGCCTGTGTGATTTGAGGGCTCACTTGCTTGAGGAGTGGACTTTTCTTTCTTTGCCAGTTCTTTTATGGTCAAGAAATCTTTCTGGAAGTCCCCTAGGTTGCCCTGTATCATGATTGTCCCGTTTTTGTATAAATTGACTGTTGTCATGATACAGTCGGGGTCATCAGCTTCGCGAATTTGTACCTTCCAGCCATTGCAAATGCCACTTTTTTTGGTGGAATGGTAGTGTTTACATATAGCTGTGTGCCAAGCAGTAGGTTCATCTGTATGAAAAATGAGGTTGCTGACATCTCCATGGTGGTACCTGTCAGCAATGAGAGTCTCTGGTCTGTCCCTCATAAATTGCTGCTTGTAGTGTTTCCTGGCAGTGTCACTCCTGAGCTCTGGTGGGTACTGCAGCTCAGTGCAGAGGGGGAGGGGCTGCTGCTGCCCAGCTTCGAACACCAATGTATCCATTTTAGATGGTTACTTTTCAACTGTCACTCTCCCCTCACACTAACTGCCACTTTTAGAACACTGCTTTTACAGCACAAATCTTGGCTAACTTGGCTAATTTGCTAACTTTGGTGAAGTATTTTTATAATTATTGGTCTGATAATTTGTTCACAAAATTTCTTACTCACTCCAGAGTTTCCCTTTTCCTTGTCCTTTCCCTTTTCCTTGTCCACCTCTCCTTGTCCTCAATTATTGGCTTGTTCTTTGTGATCTTCTTTTTTTTAAAGAATTTGAGTTTAGTCAAGTAGCAGTTGTAGCTCCAGTTAGCAATTAGCTCTTAGATTGGTGTAGAGTATTACTTAAATCTGTGTTTGTTCTTTTCCCAAAAAAGGCCTAATTCATAATGTTTACCATGAGATTGGTATTTTATTAGAGTTTAGAAAAATGTAAGAAGAGACACTCTCTCTCTCTCTCTCTCTCTCCCTCCCTCTCTCTCTCTCTCTCTCCCTCTCTCTCTCTCCCTCTCTCTCTTCCTCTTCCTTTCTCTCTCTCCCCCTCCCTCTCTCTCTCCCCCTCTCCCTCTCTCTCTCTCCCTCCCTCTCTCTCTCTCTCTCTCCCTCTCCCTCTCTCCACCTGTCCCTCTCCCTCTCCCTCTCTCTCTCTCTCTTCCTCTTCCTTTCTCTCTCTCTCTCCCCCTCTCCCTCTCTCCCCCTCCCTCTCTCAGAGCCCTGCTCACACGGTGTTCTCTCTCTCTGTCTCTTTTGGACGCCTCTGTCGCGGGCAGTGTCTCTGCACGCACTCTCCTGTAATTAGCATAATTAGCAGTAGCTGCTGGTTGCAGGGGACACTGCAGCCACATTCTAACGTGTAATTATGACAGGTCGGTAATGGCAGGTAGAAGGGCAGACAGGCAGAGAAATGACACTCTATACAGAGGAGGGAAAAGCAGGTGAAAAATACTCCCATGTGGAGGAACAGGAACACAGACACAAACTCAACCCCTACTGAAGACCAAGGGACACAAACTCAACCCCTTCTGGTACCGGTTGGCCAGGCTGAGAAACTCACAGGATGTCGGTGGGATCTTACATATTACACCTTACTTTAGATATTTATTTAACACTAATATTATCTAAGATTAAAAGTATAGTCAATTCATTGATAATAAATTATATTCTAATAAATTATATATGCATATGTATATGTGAGTGTGTGTGGGGGGTATACATGTGCATTATAGCATGATGGTAGTTTAATTCTTAACCAGCTTTCAATGCAAAATGGTGAAATTCAACATCAAATATATCAGCTATTGTAATTTTACACACCAGCACTGACCATCACAAGCAAGAAACTGTGACTACAGTTGCAGAAATCCATGCTGTAGATTTTGTGAAAAAGACAACATCGATATGTTAGCATTTTCGTCAGTGCAAACGTTGCTCTCAAATACCAAGCAATTTACTAAACAGTTTACTCTTAAAATTTCAGAGTATTTGTACTGTGAATATTAGCGGTGCCTTTTAATAACTGAATAATGGTAACATTTTTACTGACAGACAGTAGCACAGAAATGTGCGTGCAGGAGAGGTATATGGAGCTTAGCTCAGGCAGGCCTTTTACCTCCACAGAAAAGGCTTCTCTAAACCCCCGGGGGTCGCTCTCTGCTTGGGCTTTGCTTCTCTCAAATCAGATTAATTTCATTTACAACAACAGCGGAGATTCTCAGTACATTGTTACTTATATTAATATTACATAATTATGAAGAATGGCTAACAGCAATGTGCTGGTAACATCCAGGATTACACTGATAGCTTTAGCTACCACTGTAGTAACGTTTAAATGAGCGTAGAAGGTACTGCTAGTTAAAAGCATGAAACAAATGAGAATACAGAAAAAATTCTGGGGACTGTCTGACTGTTCAGTACCAGTGACATCACAATGGACCATTAAGGAAGTGCTAGCAATCAATCAAATCAACCAATCTCCTTTTATTTAATATAGAGTAATCAAAGTGATTGTTACAGAATGAAAAACAATGCAAAATATAAAAGATGACTTGAGATTATAGAAAATACAATAGAGAAAATCCAAAATAGCAACCAGACAATGTGTAAAGAGAAATAAGTGTAGGCTGACAACACTCTCCTGGTCAAAGAGTAAGTTACCTGAGTTTATAGTGTGGCTTTCTTCCATATAATTGCTTTTTGATGAATTTTATATCCAGTTACACCAACAAAGGTTTTCATTAATTTGTTTACTTTGCTGTTACTTATTATTTATCATTATTTATTCATCAGCAAGACTCACCACAGTTTTTGATGTGTCAAACATACTCCTAGCAGTTTGATTGATGGCAAACTCATGACATCGACTGTCAGAACATCAAATGCTTGCAAATACAGATGTACAGTAAAAAGAAATGAATAAACATGAAAAATAAATGAATACATAATCTTCATATTACTCTGTGACGTATGTATAATGGGACTGTAATCATGAGCTGAGTGTAGCTATTGCAGCGGTATGGATGGAGTAATTGAGGACAGTGTAGTCTCAGGCCTCCTCCTCCACAGGTGCTGTGATCTGTGCTCCCAGGTCCTGGAGGTTCTGGACAGTACCTTTGTCTTTGGCTCCCTCTTCAACCTTTTCCTCAATAGTTGTCCTGATCTCTACCAGCTTTGCAAAAAACAAGTCTCTCTCCTTCTCCCACTCAGATTCAAGCTTCTTAAGCTCCACCAGCATCTTCCCTCTGTCATCTCTCTCTCTCCTCAGCTGTTCCTCCAGCTCCCTCTTCTCTTCCTGAAGTCGTGACATCAGTTCCTCTTGCTCCGCCTTGCTGAGAGAGTCCTCCTGCTCCTTCCCCTCCATCTGCTCCTCCTCTGGTTGCACACTAGGGGGTGCTGCAGGATCACCACTGTGGGGAACTGTATCAGGAAATGTAACAAAACAGCTTTTCCAGTCAAACAATCAACACAGTTTAAGCACCGTTTCTTTTTGTTTGTTTGCTATAAATACATACCGTGCTGCTTCTGTGTGGTTCACAGTGGGAGAGCTGAGAAACAATCAATGCAATTTATTTCAATTGGTGCATAAGACTTAAGTAAGTTTATTATCTGTCTATCTGTAACAGGTCAGCATCACTCACACAACACCATTAATCAAATATAACTAACAATGTACCAACCTGAAATAAAGAATCAGGATCAGTACACACATCAGCAGACTAGAATCAGCCAGAATCAAACTTACTGTCGAACAGGTTGAAGGCGGTATCCCACCATGACTGGCCTGGTACCTTCTGCTCTTCTCTCATCCTCTTCAGTTCTTCTTTCCTTTTCCCTGCTTCTTCCTGCATCCTCTCCAGGTCCTGTGTCAGTGTCTCTGCTCTCTTTCTCCATTCCTGCAAATCTTTCTCTTTCCTCCACAGATTTCTGCGATGCTGGTGTCTCAGATCCTGGACCTTCCTCTGCTGCTCCACCTCCTCTTCTGCTCTCTGCTGCTTCTCTCTGTGTTTCTCTTCGAGTTCTTTCTCTTTCTGATGATACTCACTCTCTAGCTTTTCTCTCAGCTCCTCCTCTCTCCTCCTTCTCTGCTCCTCCAGCTCCTGTCTCAGTGCTGTTTCCCTCTCCTGGTGCTGACGGATTAGCTTGGCTGTGTGACTCTCCGTCACCTCTCGGTAAATCTCTAACTTCATCTCTGCTTCTCTTCTCTGCTTCTCATAGTTCTGCTGGAGCTCGGCCAGTTTTCTCTCCTCCTCCTCCCTGTATTCATCCCTCGCTTTCCTGGTCTCCTCCTCATGCCTCTGCTGCAGCTCCCGTTCCCTCTCTCTCTGCTTCTCCTCAAACTCCCTCTCTTTTTCTCCAGTTTCCTCCTTGTGCTTTTTCATCAGTTCCTCTTTCTCTCTCTGGTGTTCCTGCTTCAGCCTTTCAATTTTCTGCCTGTGCTGCTGTTTGATCTCCTGAAGTTTCTTCTCATGCTTTTCCTTTTCTGTCTTGCTGATATTTTCAGTGAGCTGTTTCTTCACCTCCTCAATCCTTTCCTCCAGCTCCTTTTTCAGCTTCTCTGTACTGTTCTGCAGTCTCCTGTCCAGCTCTACCTGCTTCTCCTCCAGCTGCTGCCTGAGTCTGTCCTGTTCCTCTTGATTCCTGTGCTTCATCTCACTCAGGCATTTCTTGTGGTATGTCCTTTTGATTTCTTCTTTATCTGCCTGCAGTTTCTGCTCCAGACTCTGTATACACAGTTCCTCATTTCTAATTTTTTTCCAGTATTCTTTCCGCAGGTCTTCCAGCTCCTGTTTTATTCTCTCCTCTGATTTTTGTGTCTGCTCCATTTCCAATCTCAGCTCCTTCCCCTGCTGCTCCATCCTCTGCTGCAGAAGTTCTCTCAGCTGCTCCACGTCGTGTTTCAGGTCCTTGTCATGCTACTGCCGCAGTAACTCCAGCTTCTTTTGACTGGCCTCCTCCCACTCCTTTTGCTGTGTCTGGATTCTCTGTTCATCTCTGTATCTTTCAATTTCCTTTGCCTCCCTCTCCCTATCTCTCTGTGCCAGTCTCTCTTCCACGCTGTGGTCCATGAGCACATCGTTGTCCCCCTTCACCATCTCCTCTATCTTCTTCAGTAGCTCTGTGACTCCCTCCCCTTTACTGTTGAGAAGTTGATACCTGTTTCCACACCTGTGCAGCAGCTGCTGGAGCTCATGTCCTTGTGCCTGGATGTACTGACTCAGAGTTTCCTGCTCCATGTGGTCCCCATGAGTGAACAGCACCACGGTGTGGTGCAGCACTGTCTCCCCAAACAGCTCCTCCATGGCCTGCAGAGTCCCCTTCTCCTCGTCAGTGAAGCTCCTGGCCGGCAGCACCAGCAGAAAGGCCCGCGGTCCAGGGGAGGAGAGCAGCAGACACCTCCTGACCTCCAGTTCCACGTTAATCTCACTCTGGCCAAACGAGGTGTCCAGCAGGTCCGGTGTGTCCACAACGGTCACCTTCCTCCCGGCCACCTCTCCACAGCACCGCCTGCAGGCCAGGGTGACTGGACCCAGGCTGGGTTTGGAGGGAAACTCCTCCCTGCCCAGGATGGTGTTTCCTGCAGTGCTCTTGCCAGCCCCTGAGCGGCCTAGCAGCACTAGAGTCAGCTCCTCTGACACTGCAGAGAACAGGGGGAAGACATCGGAGATGAGAGTCAAAGAACGGTGGCCTTAGCTAAGCTTATAAAAAGACTGGCAGGTACATGCTCATCGTATCATATAATCGCATCGTATACTTTATTGATCCCCCATGGGGAAATTTGTCCTCTGCATTTGACCCATCCTACACACACAGTGAGCAGTGAGCACACACACACACACACACACACACCAGGAGCCCACCAGGGGCACACACACACACACCAGGAGCCCACCAGGGGCACACACACACCAGGAGCCCACCAGGGGCGCACACACACCAGCGGTGAGCGCACACACACACACACACACACACACACACACACTCACACACACACCAGCAGTGAGCACACACACACACACACACACCAGCAGTGAGCACACACACACACACACACACACACACAGGGGCCCACCAGGGGCACACACACACACCAGCAGTGAGCACACACACACACACACACACACACACACCAGGAGCCCACCAGGGGCGCACACACACCAGCGGTGAGCGCACACACACACACACACACCAGCGGTGAGCGCACACACACCAGCAGTGAGCACACACACACACACACACACACCAGGAGCTAGGAGCAGTGGGCAGCCACAGTGCAGTGCCCAGGGACCAACTCAAGTTCTTTTGCCAGGGCCTTGGTCAAGGGCACTGACAGGAGTATTAAACCTGACATACATGTCTTTGATGGTGGGAGGAAACCAGAGCGCCTGGCAGAAACCCACGCAAACACAGGGAGGACACACAGAAAGGACCTGGGGCAGCCTGGATTTGAACCCAAGAGGCAACAGCACAGTTGTCTCTTGCTGTGTAGCAACAGTGCTAACCACTGAGCCACCGTGCTGCCCACTGCTCTGAGAGGAAGACAATATTGTCACCACTTCGCTGGTTACCAGAATGCTAGGAACTCGCTCTCTAAGGGACTAAATTCCAAGATGGCCATCAAATGAGAATTACAATCCCCAGACCCCATGTACACTGGATGAAAATCAAGCTGTAGCTTATAGCTAACAAGTTATCTGAGCTAAAAAATGGAGCGCGTTGCAATCCTCTCCCTCAGAGAGACAAGGAGGGGAGCAAAGAACATAAAACTCTTTTTAACAAGTAACTTTGTTTAGTCACTGTAGATGTACGGTGCAGTTTTACTGGCATGCAGATATGTAGAGTATATTTGGTAGAAAATATTTTTTCTTTTTGGTTGAGAATTTTTAACCAGTCTGTTTTCAACAACAAAGTTCATTTTTAACCATTCTGAAGCTGGCAATTTGCAGCTTCTGTCTGTACAGTACAGTCTGTACTCCTGTTCCCAGGTTGCCAATGCATGGCCTCTTGCATTTATTTTATATATTACGTAACATTATCATATAAACAATATACTTGTTTATTGTTTTATTACTTTTTTGTTTGTTGGCTAAAAAATTATGCTCACTTCACCTACAGCAGTGTGTTAAAGTAAGGCTGAGTTGCTGATGAAAGTGACAGGGTGCTGGTTACTCACATGCTGGAGGAATATGGGCAGAGCTTCTCGCTTTTTTAACAGATTCCGTACTGGGCTCCTCCCCTTCTATCCATCTCAGTCCTTCACTTTCTGACACTGCAGAGAATCACAGACACAGCAATCATCATCCCACTTCTATGGCAGGGTAACATATCTGAGAGTGCAATGTCCAAATTCCAAGATATTAAATATGGAAAAAGTGCATAAAAGTAGAAAAAAGTACAGTTTTGCATAAAATAGGAGATTTTTTCCACATACATACTTTCCATTGAATTTGAGCATTTTGCAGAGGAATGAAACTGCATGTATGGAAGAGGCAATAGTTTCTACATAATCTGCAGTGCTTGTTGTACATTTTCACAGATATGAAACTGTATGTTTATGTGTAATGTATGATAATACTTGCAACCAGGTCATTGATATACATAGGTTGATGTTCATATGAGTAATAATATTGTCTTCCAGCATTTTGCATACAACTAAATTATTTTTTCCTAATCTGAAAGGCAGTGTTTCACTCTCTCAGAAGCAAGAAATTGTTTACTCACATTCAATGGGATGCTCCATGCTTCTACACCTTTTGCCAGGAGATGCAGCCACCTCCTTGGAATTCCTATCTTTATTTGGTGAGGTTTCACCCCTCCATTGAGAAAGTTTAGTGATCTCAGCTAAGAAGCCATCTTCTCTCTCACTGTGCAACATCTCCTCGACCTTCACAAGCAGCTCCATGACCTGAGCTTGCCCTCTCCCGTCCTCTTTGCTGAACAGATGATACCTGTTACCACATGCCCTCACAAGCCACTGGATCTCATCTGCCTGGATGTAGCCCTCAATGGTCCTCTGTCCCAGCCTGTCTCCATGTGTCAGCAGCAGTAATGTGTTCCTCCGCAGAGTTTCACCAAAGCGCATCATGTGATTTAGTATGAATGTCCTGTCCACAGGTGAGTCCACAGGAATGACCAGAAGAAAAGCATGGGGTCTTTTAGAACATATTTTTTCAATCTCAGCTGAGGTGTTGCAAGACTTCCACTCCCAGCTAGGCGTGTCCACCACGTATATTTTTTTTGTGTCTATGCTTTACACAATCTGTTATCTTCACCTCAAGATCAAACTTCCGTCTTCCCAGGATGGTGTTTCCAGCTGTGCTCTTCCCCACTGCCTCACCCCCCAGAAGCACCAGGGTCAGGTCTGGAAGAAAAGCTGAAGAAACATGGTCCAGTGAAATTTAACAATGTGCTGCATTCGCGTAAAGTGGTAAAGCAAACCAAACCGGCTCCTAGTATCTTAAGCCAGCATCTTAAGCCATTCAAATGTTAAGCAGAGTATTTTAATTATTTTAGTTATTCAGTGTTGGACAATACATCAGTTATTGACAGGCGCGGACTGGCCATCGGGAAGTTCGGAATTTTCCCGGTGGGCCGGTCTTGTGAGGGCAGGTGTCACGTAAATTTCTTCCCAAAGATGCGAAGAATTGTACGTGACACCGGCATTATATAGCCTATATAGAGATATTCAAAAGGTCAGCTTAGCTGCAGCAACACGGCTGGTGCAATCCGTAATAGCAGGTAGCAGTTGCCATCACAACTGAAAGTATCTAGCACTCGTTAAAAGTATCTGGCACGTGTTGCCAAAACATGGATAGAAAGAGAAAACCCGCGTCCGGCAGTGCAGAGAAGGTGCGTCAAAAAAAAGAAAAAGGCTTTGCTGGCTGACGCCGCAAAGTGTGTTAAGATAACGGTATCCAACATCAAAGAGGAGTGAGCAGGGAGCAGGTGCTTTGTCATGCTTACATGCTATGTGCCGTGAACCAACTAAATGAACTAGCTAATGAACAAAATGTTTTTGTTAATCTTGGGGTTTCAATGCTAGAGTCCCGCTGCAGGTTTGACCATTTCCAAGGTTTAACTAGTCAGACTCAAACGTTTAGAGAGGTTTACGCTAAATTTCTCAAGTGTTTTAAAAAATGGTCAACTTCGACAGTAAATGGCTAAAATACACATGTAAATTTGTAGGCTAATTTTCTTCTAGGCTACTCATCAATTCTTTTTCGCATTTTAGCCTATAAGGCATATATTTGATAGCCAGCCCAGCAATAAAAATGATTTGTTAAATACTTACTCTACAATCTAAACAGTTTACACATTTTACACAAACATGCACACTATTCTTCAGAAAGGAAATCACAAACAAAAACCATTGTGAATATAATATGCTTTGTGTGATATTTTGTAAATATAGTGTTCTTTATGTGAATTTAGTTTTCTGTAAATATGCTTTGTGCTTTGTGTGAATATGTAGTGTGATTCACTATATTCCCACTGAATATACAGTACAGTACAGAGTCTGCTGGTTCTAATTTAGATCTGTGTTTTTGCAATATTTTAAATAATTCTGATTATAAAAGCAGGCTATTAAGTCAAATTAGGTGTCAGGTGATCATTACATTAATTCAACTTTGAATTTTTGCTTTATGTACACACAAACATGGGGAGGAAAACCTTGGAAAATTAGATTCATCGTTTTACATATTAGCCTAACACAAACAATACAAATGAACAGATTGTGTGTTTTTTTTTTTTAATTAATGATTCGTTATCGACAAACATGTTCTGTCAGTTCGAATTTGGTGTATCAAATTGGGGCCGCCTGACAGCAAATTCCCGGGCTGCTTTTTGTTGTCAGTCCGCCCCTGGTTATATTGACACTTTCATGCGCATAGTTTTTATGAATATGACGTAAAATGCAATTACACATTTTGAAATCCTCTTTCATTTAGGATTTGATGATGAATAATCACCTGTATGCTAATGCAGAGAGTTGTAAATGTAACAGACAAAACAAAAAGAGACATAAATAAAAAACAGGAAGAGGATCTCACCAGAAGCACCCTGACCCATTGAGGTTTCACTGCGGTTTCTGGTAACAGTAACCCGTAATTAACAGTGAGAAAGAAGCAGCGCAGGCGGCCCAGAGAGGAATCCTCAGGCACAGATCTCAGATCTTCCCCTGAAAGCACTCCCAGGGACTCCACACCCTATCTGAAACATCTGCAGGATTAGCCTGTATCTGATGTAAAATGGCGTCTGTGGGAAAATTATAAGTGAAAGTGGAAATGTTGTCTGAACAGATAATCCGTAGTTTCAGCTGAGCAGCATTATGCACAGGAAATACATGCAAATTTACAAGAAATATATGCAAAAAGACTATCACTCTCAGTAGAGAATTTAAAATGGAAAGTGGGTACTGCATTACTCTCTAGGTTTAAATGTGCAGTGCAGCATACACCTGTAGTTTTATACTCTGTTTGGATACTCAGACACTTTCCACAAATATGTAGTATTTATTTAACGTATTTACTTTTATTTTTTATTTCAAGTGTTTTTAAGGAATAAACAAAACTTTAGATATATGGGTGTTTTCTTTTTTTCTGTATGCATAAATGTGTACTGTATGGATCTACAAGCAGGAGTGAAAACAAACAACCTCTCCACCCATTGTGATTTCCACCAATGAACTGAGGGCAACTGAGGTCTTGAGGGGACACAAATCTTCCCCAGGAGATTTTTTTGTGGGTGCATGAATGTCAATGAAACATTTTCATGACCTGCTCTGTGATGAGAACACATGACATCTTATTTTGGATTGTGTTCTTGGTGTCCTATCACACTACATTGAGAATGTCTATTTGTTTGTTATCCCATCTGGTTAGCACTGGTGAATCCTACACGCTGTATATGTGTATACGTGACACATAGAACACTCAACATGCAGCTTATGCAAAATTCAACAACTTTCATTTACTTCTGAGGGTTTTGTTACTTGCTATATTATTAACTATTTCTCAGACAAATATATTTCTTTTGTTCACTTTGTGTTTCTTTGAAACCAAAATGACGTGTTGGTCATTATTTTTATTTTTTAGGTATATGAACAATTTCACTTCATTATTATCAGTAATATTTAAACTGGTAATGTTAGTCAACTCGCAGAGGATAGAAATAAGTTTTATTCTGACAAAGAAGCATATCCGATGATCGTAGTGAAAGACAGGGATGTTTATTTGCACAGCCGGCCGTGGGAACATCAGCATGGAGCAGAAATTCGACAGTTAGAGGATTTAGTTCTTTTTATACAGTTACAGTAGGTATATTTACATATGAGTTACAATGACCAGAGGGGGGTGCTGTTTTTGATTTGGTTTTGTGGAGCTGTGCATTGTTAAACAGCTCCCTCTCTAATTGGGTCTCTCCTGAAGCTCGTTACCAAATTGGCTCCGTAGGGCTCAAACTTCGGAAGTGAAGTCCATATATGGTCATGGGGAACCAGGTGTTCCGCAGACTGTTATCGTCAAGAGGCGCCTTTTGGCTCCGGTCGGATGTAGCGGCATCGCTTGTATTCTAATACACATCGCTTGTCTCCGGATCAAACGCCATGCCGTTCCACAGAACTGTCTAGTAAACAGTAATAATCAAATTTAACCAAATTATAAAATCAAAGTTATTTCTTAGCATCCTAAAAAAAGTCAATATATGATGCAAATACAAATGTTCAAGTCCGAATCTGAATTTGTAGATTTTAGCTTACGTTTAAGCTTAAGCCTAGTTTAAACTACCATCAGATTTACTTTTAGGCATAAAATGGTGTCAGCGTGACTGCACTGCTGGAAGGAATTGCAGCCACGTTCGCACCCACAGCAGCCAGACTGAAGCGGTCCATAAACCACACGGGATGCAGGGCCTCTCTGCAGCATGTTTGTAAGCTTTAAAGCTGAATTTAGAGGACGTAAGGGGACCTAACTCAGAAAGAATAAAAACTAAATCCAAATTGTTATAATTATTATGCAAAGACTAAGGGAGTTTGAATTTTCCATCTTAATGTTAAAGAAGGAGATGTTTACTCCTCTGCATGTAATAATGATTATCCAATTTACTTCAACATCAACATAGGAATTGCCACAGCGAATTAAAGAACAACGATGCTAACACAATGCATTTCGTTGCCTTGTACTTGTTACATGTGTAATGACAATAAAGTTGAATCTAATCTAATCTAAACAATGCGATGCAAATAAACCAAATGAAAGTTGTGATACTAAAATGTAATGCTGAAAAACAGAACAAATTGAAATGGAAGAATGAGGGCAGGAAAAAAACATGATAGACAAATACACAGACCTGTTATTTAAAGTTTGAATTCACTTATAAACTTACCATACAGTGGCTTTGTCTGAAGGTAATCCTGCTGGTTTGATCTGAAGCGTTAATGAGACTGAGTGAAACATGGTAAGTGATTGCTGATTGCTGTGCTCAGAACACAGGGGACAGGATGCGGAAAGGTGACTGGACAGGTCTGTGTGCACTTGCTGATGCTCAGTGACTCAACACCTGACAGACTTCACATAAAAAGCATTTCTCTTGTGCACATCACTGAGTCTTTTCAAAGCAGAAAGTGCTGACTGTTGGCTGAACTGGATTTCAACTTTTCACAACAAAGGACTTACACTGTATATTGATCAGTTCTCTATGAGTCTCTGAATTTCACCTTTCTCTTCCAGCTCTGAAAACCCCTATGAACCCTTGTGCTTTAGTATGATGGACCTCTGAACATATTTATGAGACAGACAGCGTGACTCACCAAGGGCCTTACAAAGGGTGACGCCATTTTCAACACTCAAGTCGTGAGATTGTCACAATATTAATCACTATCCTTTGTACGCACTGCACAGCAAGGAACCTCCAGTTATAACTGAGGAACAGCAGCAACTCAGGAGATAAACAGGGAACCAGGGAAAAAACCCTCACGCTTAATGAATACACAGCACCATCTTATGGTCACTACTTCCATTACAAGTAACTGCTTCAATAACACCTCTGGTGGAGTCCCTCTGCAGACACTACAGTGATCTCTGTATTATGCAGAGATGGACAGCTGGGAAAGGGACTTTGACAAGGAAACAAGACAATTATGCTTTCATTCCCATATTGAACATATTTTCAAGAAATAACACATAGGAATACGTTGGACTGGTATGTCTTTATTTTTCCAGAACTAACATATTTTACTGACACGGCGAGTCACATGAAATTATGATTGAAAAACATTTCTCTCAAAAAAAAAGTCCATCCTTCAGGAGAAACCAGCATGTGGACCAGAGCATATGAAGGCAGAGACAGGAGAAAGGAGAAAGCATTCAGACTGCAGCATGTTTCTACATGCACGGTTCTCACCCTTCAGAAGAAAAGTGCATGGGATTCACAGAACACAAAGTAAACGAATGCCAGACACAAGGAATGGCTGTAGAACACACAGTGCATAGCAAGGCTTCTTGCAAAGCCAACTAAAAGTGAACTAAATTTGTGCACATCTTTACACAGGCCAGAGAGCTGGGGGATCATCACTACGGGGAAAACAAAACCAAAATCTCTGTAAAAATAAACAAAAACAGAAATTTGAAACAGCAGAAAAACTGATTCAAGGTAGTTCCTCCATCAAAGCATTTTTTTATTATACACAGATGCCAGCACTCCCCCAAGTCAAAATAAAGTGTCAATATTACACTTAAAATTTTTGTAAATGATCAGAGTAAGTTTTTGTTGTACTGTTGTACTTCTCAATCAATCAGCTGAACATGTTGCACTGTAGATGGCAACACAAAATAATACTATCAAATATTAGAGGGAGTAACTAGGACAAAGAAAAAACAATGTCAGTATCAGACAAATTTCACCCTGAGTGACATCAAAAATAAAATTAAAACATAAATACAGAGACCTCTGAATATTGTCTCTGATGTCAGAGGGCATCAGCCCTACCTGCAGGTGTGTTTTTCCTGTATGCTGTAATATTGCACAAAGTTTCCCCAACTCAACTTCTCCCAGCTCATTAACCCATCTTCTGTACACTGCAAAATGCAGCATGTCCCTGGCTGTGCTTCACCACATTCTCACTCTCACTGCAGCATTTATTCAGTCCTTCTTTACGTGAGTTCGCAGATGTGATCTGAGCTGATCTTTCCTAATGAAGCTTTTTCCACAGTCTGTGCAGAGGTGTGGTTTCTCTCCTGTGTGAATCCGCTGGTGCCGTCTGAGGTACATCTGCTGACTGAACGACTTCCCACAATGGGTGCATTTGTGCGGTCTCTCTCCAGTGTGATTCAGTTGATGTGTCAGAAGGCTGCTGGAGGAAAAAAAACTCTCTCCACACTGGGAGCAAAGGTACGGTTTCTCTCCTGTGTGAATCCGCTGGTGTTTTTGAAGGTAGGCTAAAGAACTGAACTTTTTCTCACAATGGGAGCAATTAAATAACCTCTTTTCCTTATGATTTTGCAGGTGTAATTTAAGACTACTGACACTGCTGAGGCTCTTGCTACACACAGAGCAGGTAAATGATTTTTCTCCCGAATGAATCTGCTGGTGTCTTTTAAAGGTGTCTCTCCGAATGAAACTCTTCCCACACTGAGCGCAGTCATAAGGGCCTTCGGTGGAATGAACCTGCTGATGCAGCCTCAGGGTGCCCAAGGTTCGAAACCTCCTCCCACAGTAACAGCACTTGTGGGGTCTTTTGTCAGTGTGTGTTTCCTGGTGTAATTTTAAATTGTCTCTTCTGGCAAAATTTTTCCAACACTGTGTGCAGTGAAATGGTTTCTCTCCAGTGTGGGTTTTCTGATGAATTTTTAGTGTGGTTGATAAACGAAAGCTCTGGTCACACTGGGAGCATTTGTATGATTTTTCTCCTGTGTGAATCCGCTGGTGTTTTGTTAGATCCCCAGAGGAAGTGAATTTCTTTGAACAATGAGTGCAATGGTATGGTCTTTCTCCTGTATGAATTCGCATATGGATTGTAAGAGTATTTGAATGGCAAAAGCTTTTCTCACAATCAGGACATTTGAATTTCCTTTCTCTAGTATGGACAAACTGGTGTGACTTCAGGTGTGAAGCTCGCTTGAAACTTTTCTGACATTGGGAACAGTGGTATGGTCTCTCTCCTGAGTGAATTTGTTGGTGCACTGTAAGCTCACGGTTCCGAAAGAAACTCTTTGAACATTTGGAGCAGTGGTATGGTCTCTCTCCTGTATGAGTGCGCTGGTGTACTTTAAAATCATTCAGTCTAACAAAGCTTTTCGGGCACTGAGAGCACTGATATGGTCTTTCTCCAGTATGCACTGGCCAGTGTCCTCGTAAAGCAGCTGCAGTAAGAAACCTCTTCCCACAATGACTGCAGACGTATGGCTTGAGGTCTGCATGTCTTTGCCTGTGTAATTTAAGTTCACTTTTCCTACTGAAGCTCCTCCCACATTGGGTGCAACTGTGCGGTCTCTCTCCTGTATGTTTCCTCTTGTGTTGTTCTAACGCACTTTTTCTAGTGAAGCTCTTCCCACAGAAGGAGCAGTGGCATAGTCGCTCTCCTGTATGAAACCTCTGGTGGATTGCAAGCTCATGTTTTCCACTATACTTCTTTCCACACTCAGCGCAGCAGTGAAGTTTCCTCAGCATGTGAATTCGCTGATGTGCTTCAAGATCTTTTTTTCTGCTGAAGCCCCTCCCACACTTGGAGCACAAGTTCAGTTTTGCGTTCAGTGCAGCTGGCTGTACTGAGCTGACAGGCTTCTGTCTTTGTAAACACACACGAACATGAGGTGTTTTTACAGTGTGCTCTTGCCCAATCAGTGGATTGGACCTGGCCCGGTTTTCAGCAGGTAGCGTGTCCGCAGGCATCGGGACAGAACCCGAGTCACAGCGGTTCTGGTTAAGTGGGGCGCTGGACTGTGCCAGTATCGGTGGTCTGTGGTCTGTGTAAACATGGGGTCCTTCCTGTCTTGGGTGCCTGGGGAAAAGAGTGCAGACTAAGGTTAACACACGTGCACGGAGAGAGGGAGACATCACAAGCGGGTCGCCCCTCATTCGACAGCCCTGCACTCAGGATACCGTCACATAGTCAGCACGGCAGGCAAGGAGTTTCCAATACGGGGTCAGGTGTCCTGGTTCTCACCCAGGCGGCCCGGGTTCGACTCTCGGTATGGGAATGGTGTTAGTTAGATTGAGCAGTCAGTGCTGCTGTGTTTGGTCGCAGTTTAACTTAAAAATTTGACAAGAGAGATGAATTTTCATACCTTCTCTTTATGCTCTTGCCATTCTGAAATATAGAGGAATAAATTGTTAGTGAATATTGTCATACAGTTACGCCGAAGACTCTCAAGAATTCACACAACTGTCACCATTAACACCGGAGACAGAAATCTAAAGTCACAGAAGGACAACAAATGAGAAAATTGTATTGGAGTAAAATTAATACTTAATGTGGAGCCAAACACCATTTTTGAACTGACTATAGATCCCCACAAACTTGTGCCGTGACTGCAGGGAGGCAGGTATGGAGTGTCTGTAAGGACAGCCATGGTGAATCAGCGCTCTGATTTCAGTGGTTCTGTCACGGAGCGAGCAGCTCTTACCTGCGGCGGGGAGACGGCCTCACACTTCACCTCCTGCTTTAACTCCCCACAGGTGAATGAAGAGGGGAATATCTCCTCCTCCACCTGCTCGACTTTCACCTGCACCTCCACCTTCACTTCACTCTGCTGCCAGTCTCCCCTCTTCCGCCTCCTCACCATCTCTTTACCTGGAGGGAACGGTCCCTCTGACAACATCTCAATCCGTCTCTCAGTCTGCTGCACTTCACTCTGCAAGGCAAGGATTCACCAGAGTGTTAATTCACTCCTGCTGCGCACTGCTTACACGCCCTGAATTCCAAAAGTGCATTTACCCTCTGCATCAGTTTAAATGACTGTCTCCTGTACTGTAATCAAAGGCATGGTGCAGTATATTGCAATCAATGATTTTGATTAGCTCCAACTTTTTTGATTATTACACGATTCCATGTTAGTGCACATGATGTGTAACACTAGTCTACAAGAGCCGCAGATGACTAGAAATGACATTTAAATGCCTGCAATGTATAGAAAGAAACGAATTGACAACACTGCTTCCTGAACATTTAATGATGAACATATTTCACATATGTTAAGATATTTAAAGATGCACTCAGACCTATGTGTAAATCTATCACGGCTTCACTGCACACGCCTCAGCGTGAACTACTCAGTATCGCAAAATACGTTGTGTTTCTGAATTTTCTGCCGGCAAAGTAACTTTATACAAAACCGCGCACCTTCCCGGTACAGGTAATTTAAAGGAAGTTTACCGTTCCGTAAGTAAACTGCGCCTGCGTACTAACATCAACACGGTTGCGATACAAATGCAGCCCAATTTATTTAAATATCAATTTAAATAAAATTTACGTGATTTTACACGTATCTGCACTTTAGATCGCTAATCTCCAAATTCATTCGAAACCTACATTTAGAGATCTACAGCCATATATGCTTGGTTTCCTGTGAATCAGTCCTGCATATTACTGACCCTTGTAGATCAGCTAACCAGGAGTCTGGCTATTTACAGCTATCTTCAAGTAGTGGTTGCTTCCATGATGTTTAATAGCTTTCTAGCGATCTAAGATTATTGACCCAAAGTAAACTGCACACTTTGTAGTTAGACAGCAGTTATCTACGTTGCGCCAACAACACAAATTAGCATAATCATAATACAAACCCTGCGCTCTTCCGCGGCTCTGCGGACGGGACAGACTTCGCCGTGCCCGCGTTTCCTTCCCGAAACGGTCAGGTTGCAGGAGCGCGCTTCCACTCCACGCAGGAGTGGAACGTAGCACGAGATCTTTCTCCTGCATAACGGTACGGGACACTCCAGAGAGGCTGACAGTTCCCAGCGCTCGTACAGACATGCTTTACAAAACCTGTGGCCACATCTTATATGTATCGGATCAGTCACGGTGCCGCCACACACAGGACAAGAGCTGGATTCCCCCTGGAGAGCCGCCGTTGCCACCATCGCTTCACACAAACAGCACTCCCAATTAGATTGATCTTAACTAGTCAGCCAGTAATAGTTACGGTTGTTTCAACCTCAGATGCTGTTCTTACTAACCACATTTAACGGACTGCTGCTACTGAACAGTCAAGGCGTATCCACGATAGCTAATTCCACTTTCATTCCTTGTCTTCAGTACAGTTCAGAAGTTTCGTTGCTTTTTGGACTTGTTAGCGAACCATTTCACGGACGCGCGTAAATGCACCCGGGAGAAGCTTCTACTTCCGGTACCGATTTCAGGGAAAATGTCAAAGTAAAAGCACTCTGCGCGTGTCCACGAATCGTCCAGAGGGAGTATTAACGCGCGCGTAAAACAGTACAAGGAGTCTAATTAATAGAACGCGTTTAATTAATTTAACTTAGTCCTTTTGAGATTTGATGTCAACCATTTGGATTTAAATAGAGTGATGTGAAATTGCTGCTGATGGAGAGTAAATATAAAGACATAACCATGCAGGTGACATGTAGTGTTAAAAGAGCAGGAGTGGAAGAGAAGAAAGCAAGAACTGGTGCAGATGCACAGTGTGTGTGTGTGTGTGTGAGCGAGAGACAGAGAGAGAGAGAGAGAGAAGGAGGGCAAGTGAGAGCGAGTGAGAGCGCAAGCTGAAGGATGAGACTTTAGCTCCAGAGGGTAGCATGGGAGTTAAGGAAATAGCTGTGGCCTGTGAGGATCACAGATACGGGGAAAGAGGGGAGAGAAGTGTAATGTAATGTAGCACCCTTGCATGCTGGTGTGTCAGACAGCCAGTCTGCCATGCGCCCGCGTTTGTCTCGGTATGGGAACATTTTGCACACGGTCCCTGTGGGTTTGGTTACCGTGCGCACTGTTTGCAGGAAGCACTGCTGCTTGTGCTCTTTCACTTTCACTTTATACAAATTTAACTATTGTGGATACACCTTTACTGACCTTAACCTTAGTCTGCACTCTTTTCACCAGCTACCCAAGACAGGAGGGACCCCATGTTTACACAGACCACAGACCACTGATGCTGGTACAGTCCAGCCTCCCACTTAACCAGAACCGCTTTGACTCGGGTTCTGTCCCGATGCCTGCAGACACGCTACCTGCTGAAAACCGGGCCAGATGCAATCCACCGATTGGGCAAGAGCACACTGTAAAAACACCTCATGCTCGTGCACGTTTACAAAGACAGAAGCCTGTCACCTTGGTACAGCCAGCTGCACTGAACGCAAACCTGAACTTGTGCCCCAAGTGTGGGAGGGGCTTCAGCAGAAAAAAAGACCTTGAAGCACATCAGCGAATTCACATGCTGAGGAAACTTCACTGCTGCACTGAGTGTGGAAAGAAGTATAGTGGAAAACATGAGCTTGCAATCCACCAGAGGTTTCATACAGGAGAGAGACTGTGCCACTGCTCCTTCTGTGGGAAGAGCTTCACTAGAAAAAGTGCGTTAGAACAACACAAGAGGAGAGAGACATACAGGAGAGAGACCGCACAGTTGCACCCAATGTGGGAGGAGCTTCAGTAGGAAAAGTGAACTTAAATTACACAGGCAAAGACATGCAGACCTCAAGCCATACGTCTGCAGTCATTGTGGGAAGAGGTTTCTTACTGTAGCTGCTTTACGAGGACACTGGCCAGTGCATACTGGAGAAAGACCATATCAGTGCTCTCAGTGTCCGAAAAGCTTTATTCGACTGAATGATTTTAAAGTACACCAGCGCACTCATACAGGAGAGAGACCATACCACTGCTCCAAATGTTTAAAGAGTTTCTTTCGGAACCGTGAGCTTACAGTGCACCAACAAATTCACTCAGGAGAGAGACCATACCACTGTTCCCAATGTCAGAAAAGTTTCAAGCGAGCTTCACACCTGAAGTCACACCAGTTTGTCCATACTAGAGAAAGGAAATTCAAATGTCCTGATTGTGAGAAAAGCTTTTGCCATTCAAATACTCTGACAGTCCATCAGCAAATTCATACAGGAGAAAGACCATACCATTGCACTCATTGTTCAAAGAAATTCACTTCCTCTGGGGATCTAACAAAACACCAGCGGATTCACACAGGAGAAAAATCATACAAATGCTCTCAGTGTGACAAGAGCTTTCGTTTATCAACCACACTAAAAATTCATCAGAAAACCAGTTGAATGTAACATTACCTTACAAGGTGCCGCACAGGAGAGGGCATTACTGAGGACTGTTCTGCTGGGTAGTGCTTGAGCTGGATATACTGTGGCATTTCTTCCACTGTGTGTGAGGATAGATGGTCATGTGACTGTGATGTCTGTGTCAGTATGTGGGCTCAAAATACAAGCTTGTGATGTGCAAATGCTTTGCAGACCAGCTGTTCTACATTAAAATGGCAAAAGCTCCTTTTTACTTTTTTTTAAAAAAGCTTTATTCTGATTATTTGTGACCTATAGAGAATTGAGAAATATACAGTGTAAGTCCTTTGTTGTGAAAAATTGAAATCCAGTTCAGCTACCAGTCAGCACTTTCTGCTTTGAAAAGACTCAGTGATATGCACAAGAGAATTGCTTTTTATGTGAAGTCTGTCAGTCGTTGAGTCACTGAGCATCAGCAAGTGCACACAGACCTGTCCAGTCACCTTTCCGCATCCTGTCCCCTGTGTTCTGAGCACAGCAATCAGCAATCAGTCCACTTACCATGTTTCACTCAGTTTAGTCTCATTAACGCTTCAGATCAAACCAGTAGGATTACCTTCGGACAAAGTCACTATATGGTAGGTTTATAAGAGAATTCAAACTTTAATGATAATCATTGGACAATCATTAATACATGCAGAGGAGTAAACATCTCCTTCTTTAACATTAAGATGGAAAATTCAAACTCCCTTAGTCTTTGCATAATAATTAAAACAATTTGGATTTAGTTTTTATTCCTTCCGAGTTAGGTCCCCTTACGTCCTCTAAATTCAGCTTTAAAGCTTACAAACATGCTGCAGAGAGGCCCTGCATCCCGTGTGGTTTATGGACCGCTTCAGTCTGGCTGCTGTGGGTGCGAACGTGGCTGCAATTCCTTCCGGCAGTGCAGTCACGCTGACACCATTTTATGCCTAAAAGTAAATCTGATGGTAGTTTAAACTAGGCTTAAGCTTAAACGTAAGCTAAAATCTACAAATTCAGATTCGGACTTGAACATTTGTATTTGCATCATAGATTGACTTTTTTTAGGATGCTAAGAAATTACTTTGATTTTATAATTTGGTTAAATTTGATTATTACTGTTTACTAGACAGTTCTGTGGAACGGCATGGCGTTTGATACGGAGACAAGCGATGTGTATTAGAATACAAGCGATGCCGCTACATCCGACCGGAGCCAAAAGGCGCCTCTTGACGATAACAGTCTGCGGAACACCTGGTTCCCCATGACCATATATGGACTTCACTTCCGAAGTTTGAGCCCTACGGAGCCAATTTGGTAACAAGGTTCAGGAGAGACCCAATTAGAGAGGGAGCAATGCAATGCACAGCTCCACAAAACCAAATCAAAAACAGCACCCCCTCTGGTCATTTTAACTCATGTAAATATACTTACTGTAACTGTATAAAAAAAGAAAACTAAATCCTCTAACTGTCGAATTTCTGCTCCATGCTGATGTTCCCACGGCCGGCTGTGCAAATAAACCTTCCTGTCTTTCACTACGAACATCGGATATGCTTCTTTGTCAGAATAAAACTTATTTCAATCCTCTGGGAGTTGAATAACATTACCAGTTTAAATATTACTGATAATAATGAAATGAAATTGTTAATATACCTAAAAAATAAAAATAATGACCAACATGTCATTTTGGTTTCAAAGAAACACAAAGTGAACAAAAGAAATGTATTTGTCTGAGAAATAGTTTATAATATAGCAAGTAACAAAACCCTCAGAAGTAAATGAAAGTTGTTGAATTTTGCATAAGCTGCATGTTGAGTGTAGAGGTTGTTTGTTTTCACTCCTGCTTGTAGATCCATACAGTACACATTTATGCATACGGAAAAAAAGAAAACAACACGCATATATCTAAAGTGTTTATTTTATTCCTTTATAAACACTTGAAATAAAAAAATGAATTAAATAAGTATATAAGTTAAATAAATACAACATATCTGTGGAAAGTGTCTGAGTATCCAGAGTATAAAACTACACGTGTATGCTGCACTGCACATTTAAACCTAGAGAGTAATGCAGTACCCACTTTCCATTTAAAATTCTCTTCTGAGAGTGATAGTCTTTTTGCATATATTTCCTGTAATTTTGCATGTATTTCCTGTGCATAATGCGGCTCAGCTGAAACTACGGATTATCTGTTCAGACAACATTTGCACTTTCACTTATAATTTTTCCACAGACACCATTTTACATCAGATACAGGCTAATCCTGCAGATGTTTAAGATAGGGTGTGGAGTCCCTGGGAGTGCTTTCAGGGGAAGATCTGAGATCTGTGCTTGAGGATTCCTCTCTGGGCCGCCTGCGCTGCTTCTTTCTCACTGTTAATTACGGGTTACTGTTACCAGAAACCGCAGTGAAACCTCAATGGGTCAGGGTGCTTCTGGTGAGATCCTCTTCCTGTTTTTTATTTATGTCTCTTTTTGTTTTGTCTGTTACATTTACAACTCTCTGCATTAGCATACAGGTGATTATTAGATTTTAGTATTGTTCAGTATTGTCATTCTTAAGTTTTCTTCTTCTTCTTCTTCTTCTTATTCCACCAAATTTGGGGACACTTCTCCTCCCACAGTTTTTGAGATATCCACCTCAAACCAACTGTAACCCGTCCGGTCTGACCCCGATCGGGTTGCTGGTGTACAGCTAAGCCGCACCCGCACTCGTTCTCTGGTTTTTGTCGTTTTTTCATCCCTTTTTTCCCATAGACTCCCATTCATTTTCAAAATCACCCCCCTCACCCTTCGTGGCCTTCCCGCTCGTTCACTTTTCACCCCAGAGCCACCATACCTCACATGTTGCCTTGGGACGAATCACCCAACACTCATCCAAGACCATCTTGACCCACACTCGTCTTTTTATCATTTTTTTAATCAGTTTTTTTTACTCATTTAATTTTTCATCTAAGTCTTTGTACCTGTACTCCCAGTGTCCTAGTAGTCTGCAGCAGGTGGATCTATTTGGGGAACCTGTGTTGGGTAGTGGGGGCTCCTGACACTAACATCTACAAATTGAAATTAGCACTTGAACATTTATATTTGCATCATAGACTTTTTTAGGATGCTAAGAAATTACTTTTTTGAATTTGATTATTACCAGTTTAAATATTACTGAATGAAATGAAATTGTTAATATACCTGTTATCAAATAATGACCAACATGTGATATTGGTTTTAAAGAAACAAAGTGAACAAAAATGTATTTACCTGACAAATAGTTTAGAATGTATCAAGTAATAAAACCCTCAGTAAATGAAAGCTGAATTTTGCATATTCTACATTGCATGTTGAATGTTGTAATGTGTCATGTATTTATATATGTATCGTTTAGTTTGTGGTATCCAGATGGGATAACAAATAGTCATTCTCAATATAGTGTGACAGGACACCAAAAACACAATTCAAAGTATGTTGTCATCTGGTCTCATCACAGAGCAGGTCATTAAAATGTTTCAGTCATTCATGCACGCACAAAAAACATCTCCTGGGAAACATTTGTGTCCCCTCAAGACCTCAGTTTCCCTCAGTTCATTGGTGAAAATCATGAGTTTTCACTGCTGCTTGCAGATATTAATGCATATGAAAAAATAAAACAAGACCCATAATAAAGTCTTGTTTATTCCTGTATAAACATTTGAAAAAGAAAATGTTAAATACAACATATTTGTGAAAAGTGTCTGAATATCCAAACAGAGTATAAAACTACAAGTGTAAACTGCACTGTACATTTATACCTACTGAGAGAGTGCCAACCCATTCAGTTGAAATTGATTGAAAAGATTATGGTTGAGAATATACAAAATATATAAGTGGATTTTGGTCATTTGGTCATTGGAACTTTTACATGCTTTTTACATTTAAAATACTCTTCTGGGGTGTGATAGTTTGATTATTCATGTCTTTAGTTGTCTACTTTACCTGAACATGTATTAAAATCTGACAACATTCATTAAATTGGAAATTCCTTATTTGCAAATACAACTCCAGTTTGTCTGAGGAGTGCAAACATTTTGCACGTATTTCCTGTGCATACTGCTGCTCGGCTGAAACCACAGAACGTCTGTTCAGCCGACATTTTCACTTCCAATTACAATTTCTTCACAGACGCCATTTTAGATCGGGTGCAAGGTCATCCTGGAGACATTTTAGACATGGTGTGGAGTTCCTGGGAGTGCTTTCAGAAGATCTGAGATCTGTGCTTGAAGATTCCTCTCTGGGATACTTGTACTGCTTGTTTCTCACTGTTACTCACGGGTTATCAGAAATGACAGTGAAATCACAATGGGCCAGGTTGCTTCAGGTAAGATGCTGTTCTGTATTAATCTCTTCCTCTTTTTCATTTATGTCTCTTTTTGTTCTGCCTGTTACATTCACAGATTTCAAACTGTGTAATTCCATTTTACATCATATGCATAAAATTATGTGCATGAAAGTGTCAGTAACTGATACATTTTCCGACATTGAATAACTGAAATAATTAAAATACTCTGCTTGACATTTGAATGGCTTAAGATGTGAGGTAACATGAGGCCCAACATATTTTCAGGATGTATATCCATGTGAAAGAAAATATTCAAACTTGAATGACTAAACCATATATTGCATCTCGGTACAGTAAATTCATCACCTGGAATTACGTTCAATGATCGGCTAATTCTCACACATCTGCACAGAGGTTTACAGTAAGAAAAAGGGCATTGCTATCACTTTCCTGGTTTCTGGCCTCAGAAAAGCCATTTTGATTCTGTGTGCTACTGTTCATGAAACACTCTGTGACTGGATGCCGTCTTCATCTATCAGTCATGTTTACTTTCACAAGCAAGCACAAGAAGCATGTACCTTTTGAAACATGAGGCAAATTTTATTGTAAAATGGTCGCATAAATGAAGTCTTACAGGAGACAAAGATGAGAATACTAAGAATCCAGGTTGCACAGTGAGAGAGAAGAAGCCTTCTTGGCTGAGATCACTAAACTTTCTCAATGGAGGAGTGAAACCTCACCAAATGAAGGAAGGAGTTCCGAGGAGATGGCTGCATCTTCTGGCAAAACGTGAGATAGCTTGAGCCATCTCCTTTCTGAAAGTGAGTAAATAATCTCCTGCTTCTGAGAGAGCAATAGTTGTGTAATATATGAAATAAATATAAATTCACAATAATGTTCAGCATCAGAATGAGTCTGTTTGCAGGCATTTATGCAATGATCTTCTGTTGCACCTGAAGGGTAGTTCTCTTTAGCGTTATAAGCCAAAAGTGGTAACTGTCTTCTTCTGAGAGCATGTGCTACCAATGTTTTTCATAAGCTTAGCTAAAGCCACCATTCCTTCACTCTCATATTACTTCAGTAATAAAAGACATGGGGTAAGACTTAATTTTTTGCCTAGTTCCCCTTTTTGCAACCTTATTGGAATTTTGGAATCGCCAACTGACACTCACAGTCTCTCACTGCATGTTGACTGTTGTATGTGTCATGTATACATAGAAGTGTGGTTTAGCGTGTTGGATCCACCAGTGCTAACTAGATGGGATAACAAACAAATTCTCTCTTTGGTGTGATAGGACACCAAAAACGCAATTCAAAATATGTTGACATCTGGTCTCATCACAGAGCAGGTCATGAAAATGTTTCATAGACATTCATGCACCCACAAAAAAGATCTCCTGGGGAACATTACCATACAGTACACATTAACCCTTTTGTATGCAAGTTCTAAAATATTTACAATTTCCCCCAAACGTGACTTATTTTATGCTATGTCTAGCTCATGTTATGTTACATGGTTCATTATGTTTTAATTAGCGTTATTAAGCTTCTCATAGTTTTCACCGCCGCATTTGCTATACTTTGTAACGTTAAATCACTGTTTCCTCAAAGCTAATGTTAGCTACAATTTTTCCGATTTTTCCAATCTAGTGTTCTAATCACACCAGTGTGACCGTATGCACGAAAGGGTTAATGCATACAAAAAAATACAACAAGACACGCTCAGTGACCACTTTATTAGGTACACCTCTCTAATAGTGGGTAGGACCCCCCTTTGCTCCCAGAACGGCCTGAATTCTTCGTGGCATGGATTCAACAAGGTGCTGGAAACATTCCTTAGAGATTCTGCTCCATGCTGACATGATAGTATCACGCAGTTGCTGCAGATTTGTTGGCTGCACATTCATGCTGCGAATGTCCCGTTCCACCACATCCCAAAGGTGCTCTATTGGATTGAGATCTGGTGACTGTGGAGGCCATTGGAGTACACTGAACTTATTGTCATGTTCCTGGAACCAGTTTGAGATGATGTGCTTTGTGGCATGGTGCGTTATCCTGCTGGAAGTAGCCATTAGAAGATGGGTAGACCGTGGTCATAAAGGGATGCACATGGTCAGCAACAACATTCAGGTAGGCTGTGGCATTTAAATGATGCTCAATTGGTATTAAGGTGCCTAATGTGTGCCAAGAAAATGTTCCCCACACCATTACACCACCACCTCCAGCCTGAACCGTTGACACAAGGCAGGGCATATTGTTTATGCCAAATTCTGACCCTAACATCTGCATGTTGCAGCAGAAATCGAGATTCTTCAGACCAGATGTTTTTCCAATCGTCTACCGCCAAGTTTTGGTGAGCCTGTGCCAACTGTAGCCTCAGTTTCCTGTTCTTAGCTGACAGAAGTGGTACCCGGAGGGGTCTTCTGCCACTGTAGCCCATGCACCTCAATGTTCAACGTGTTGTCTGTTCAGAAATGTTTTTCTGCATAGCACTGTTGTAACTTGGGTTTATTTGGGTTACTGTCACCTTCCTGTCAGCTTGGACCAGTCTGACCATTCTCCTCTGACCTCTGTCATTAACAAGGCATTTTCTGCCACAGAACTGCCACTCGCTGGATGTTTTTGGTTTTTTACACCATTCTCTATACACTCTGGAGACTGTTGTTGTCACGACACAGACAGGGACCCAAACGCAGACCATGCACGATCAGGGTGTAGTGCGTTTATTTGGAAGTACAGCAGGCAGAAATCGCGAGTCAGGAACAGGCCGGGTCGATAACAGGCAAGCAGTCCTTGGGTAAATCCGGGGTGAAGTCAGGAACGGGCAGAGTCAGGAACAGGCAGACAGATGCGCAGGTAACCAGGCAAGACGGCAGGCAGGAATCAAGTCGGAGATCGGGCAAGGTCGAAACACGGGAATAGCACACAGACAAAAACCAGCGGGGACGAAACAGTCGAGAGAACACACTGCAACGAACTAGCAACAAGACGGGAACAAACAGGGCAATATAAAGGGCAGGGCAGACAAGGCGATGGGAAACAGGTGAGCAGGCAGGCAGGGACCGGGCGGGGAAGGAGGCAGGGCGGAAACGAAAGGGAAACAACGGCTTGAGGGAGACAGAAAAAAAACAAACACCACAGCTAGGGGGCCAGGGCACTGACAGTTGTGCATGAAAATCCCAGGAGATCAGCAGTTTCTGAGATACTCAAACCACCCCGTCTGGCACCAACTTGGCTGATCTAAAGACTGTCAAAAGACTGAACAAGGCAATATCTCTCTTCAGTAGAAAGTGTCTTTACCGATTGGCATCCAGGTACCTAGCACACCATCCATAGTAACTAAACTGCAACTGTTTTTCTTAAGAAATTTTACGTGCTTGTTGCTTTGGTAAGCAGCCCTTGATACAGATTCGCTAAACTCAGATTTGTCTTTTTTGCATATTTCGCTCGGATGAGCATTGCATTACATTTTGAAATGAAATGTTTTGATGCATTCTTAGGACATTTGGCTGTTTCTTATATCTGTAAGTTTTATACAAGGAGAAAGGTCATAAGGGTGGATGCTACCCATGCCTTAGAGAGTGCTAGCTACTGTGACACTGCACAATATGAAAGCAAAGATCAGCAAAGCAAAGGTTATTTTGAGGCATTCTGGTACAATAGTCTGTTAGTATTTAAAACCAATAATAATTCAATTAACGAGCATGTACAGCTCAGTTGTTAATCATTTATGCAAGGTGTGGAATTCACCGATTTCCCTGATGTAGCGGTGGCTGTTGCTGCACTTGAAACCAACACTTTCACTCAGTTCTGTTGTTGGGATTCAAGGACAGTTGAAAGGCCCAAGAAGAGACACACACACACGTTTCAATCCAGTTGTCAGATGTGTGGGGGTCAGCTTCACCTGAGGAAAGACTTTCTCGTCAAATTCTGAAGAAGGCCATCCAAACTCAAGGTGAGTCTGTTAGTTACTTAGTACCAGAATACTTTGAGGGGCAATGAGAACCCCCTGGATATAAAGAGGATGGTGTTAGTAATTTAGCAGGATCTTTACATTGGTGTATAGTTGTATAGTTGGCATTTGCATTGTGAACCCCTATCCTAGACTAAGCTGATTCTCGTGGATAGCTTTCACTATATAACACCAGGAAAAATAGCAATTTCCAACATCCATGACAAAAAAAAAAACATGCAGCACTAGTCAAAAGTTTGGACACACCTAGTCATAGAAGGGTTATTCTTTTACTCTTATTGTTTAGATTCTTCAAAATAGCCAAAAATATTTTTTAACTTTTTTTTTAAAAGAAATTCATGCATGGGCATTGACTTCACTATTTATATTTGTCTCAGAATGTCTTTGAATGCATGTTTCCCGTTATCTTAATCATGTGTGTCCAAACTTTTGAGTGGCACTTTATATGCTTTGCCTCATTGTATCAAATAATTGACGTTTATTCTAAATCTGGGGAAAAAACATCTGAAAGTCAACACAAGATAACATTATTATCAAATGGCTGAATTTATTTTATGAATAAAAGTAATTTTATGTAGATTACCAAGCAAATCGAACACCCTTCAGATCCTGGACATGTATATGAAAATTGCTCAGTCCAGTTGTAATGAACAAAGCTCATTCTTTTGTTTTCAGTTTTGGTTTCCATTTTACATAAAAATGTACCACTGGGGGAAAACTCCAAAGGCATACAGAAGCCATTCTCCTGACTTCTTTCATATCCTGAAGTACTTGAGGACCCCCTCTAGAGTGTATTCTGTCTCCTAACCCTTTACCGTCCACAAATACTGTGTGCCCACCCTCCTCCATCACTGTCAAGTCACCTTCTCTTTTCTCTGGTAGCTGGAAGAGAATTCAGAGGTGGTACTGTAGAGGGATAGTCATATGGAGTGAATGCAATAATCATACCACAAAACAATACCAGTGATAATACCAGGCCAGACTTTTATAGGCCAACTGCCTAGATTAGTTATCTAGTACATTTAATTGTTTATTGGAAAATGAACTGCATATTTGTGTAATCCAGTCAGTTTGTTTGATATTTGTGCAGCCATGAGGTAAAAAACGTGTAATTGCACACATGGTACACATAGTCTGGGGCAGTCATAGAACAAATTCCAACCAAGAACAAAGGGATGAATTCAAGTGATGAATGTTCGACAGATTCATCGCACTGTATGCACAAAGTCATTTGTATGCATGAATAGGGAAACTGGCCCTTTGAATCAAGAATATGGGCATCATCTACAGTCTTAGATGTTATTCAGCATCAGTTTTGCATAGCTCTGAGCTGGGCTCTGAAATTTTCAGACTTCCTGTGTGCTCTATAAACACAAGCAAACTACAAACCACAAGAACAGTCACTGTCTTTCTCTGTCACTGCAGACTTCCATTCTGTCACCATTTTACAGCATCTTGTTTAAGGTGTTTCTGTTTATGGTCCAGGAGAATTGAGATGTGCTGGATTATTGGTCACTTGGCCTTCTGAAGACTCAGCTCTCACTCTCTGTTAATGGCTGATCTGTGAAATCAGAAACAGCAGTGAGATCGCAATGGGCAGCTGTTCCTCAAAGAACAGCCCTGGTGAGATTTTTTTTTAATTTTATCCTTTACGTAACATCTACTCTCTGATAAACCACTTATGCATTTGCTAAATGAATGTAATACGAAACAAGTTGTTTTGCAATAAGTAGCTTATTTTTGTCTTCACTGAGGACCTAGTTTCTGGAGGTAAAGAGGGTTGCATTTTAACACATAATAGCTAAATGAACAGATGAAACCTTATACACATGTAGACTAAATCTGACATGCTATTTAATATTTATTGTCTCCTAACAGATGGTGACACAGTTCCATTAAGAGAGCAGGGTGAGTTGATTTATTTTTTTGAAACCTCCTAGAACATGTTTAGAAGACTTCCTCAGGCCTTATTAATGTTTTACCAAATACAATCACACCCCAGTAGCTTTGCTCTTACCTCCCTCTCTCTCACCTTCCTTTGCCTCTCTTTTTATTCCTCTTCTGTGTTAGGTGAGGAATACCCATTAAGCCTGGTGTTGCTGGGAAGAAATAAAGTTGGAAAGAGTGCAGTGGGAAACGCTATTCTGGGGAAAAATGAATTTCGAATTTGGAGATTCACAACTAAAGGGTGTGTGACGAAACGAGGCAAAGTGGGTAGCAGGCTGGTCACAGTGGTGCACACACCAGGCTGGACTGATTTGATCCATACTACGTCAGCTTCTGATCAGTTGGAGCTCCAGAAATGTGTGTGTCGCTGCTCCTCGGGACAGCTTGCTTTTGTTTTGGTCATCTCTCTTGACACAGAGTTCACTGGGGAACACAAAAAGGCAGTTGATGAACACATGGAGCTGGTGGGCAAGCTGGTGTGGAGTCACACCATAGTGCTCTTCATCACACAAGAGAAGTTGGGGGACACAGAGTCCAAGATTAATCAGCTCAGTGAAACACGGGCTGTCAAACAGCATAAAGAGAAATGTGGGAACAGGTATTATAGTTTCATTTGTAAGAAATGGGACAGCAGGCAGGTCAAAGAGTTACTGGATAAAGCACAGAACATAGCAGCAGAGTACAATGGTGAATACAACTGCATTAGGGGAGAGGAAAATGAACAGCTGACACAGTCAACAGAGATCAGAGAGATGAAGAAAAAAATGGATGAAATTATACAGGAGTTTCTTGAGGTAAAAGAACAAGCCAAAGAAAGTGTGTCTCTGAAGAAGCAAATTGCTGAGTTAAAGCAGAAGATTGAGGAAATACACAGTGGCAATTACACAGCAAACAAGAGCACCAAGGATGTTTGTGGCGGTGAGTGTGATCATGGTACACACAGTCCCTCCTGCAGTGTCACTCTGGGACTAACCCACAATTTATTATTTATGTCTTTCCAGAGGGACTGACATAGCCTGTGTTTTAGATTTTACCCATTTATACAGTTGAATATTCAGAGTTCAGGTTACATTTACATTTATTCATTTGGCAGACACTTTTATCCAAAGCAACTTACAAGTGACACAGAGTACAACACAAGCAAAAAAATACATAAGGACTCAACAATATTAGAAGGTTAGGTGTCTCATTTAAGCATACAGCAGAGATTATCTAGCCATGATTAGAACATGCATCCTCTAATTAAGAATCTGGCCTTTTTCAGTGACCCCAATTTAGAGGGGTTCAGATTTATATTAAGATAATGGTGGGTTGCATTTGTGTCACGGATTTCTTCCCTTCCAAGGGTCTCATTGCAATTTACAGTAAAGAAGGGGGGAGGGACTCACCACAAACCACCACCATGTCATGCAGGGTGGCCATTTTGTGGCAGAGCTCTCAGCTCTCAGAGTTTTACAAATAAATACTACAGAGTTTTAAGCTTCTCTTTTTCTCACAGACATTGCTTCTCCAACGGAAAATGCAAGTCAGCAGCAGGAAAAAACAGTAAGTGTCTAAATCATCCAGTAGCTACATACTGAGTTATTTGAAATTGTGGGATGTAAAAAATACCAAAGTGAAAAACTTAGGACAGGAGTTTGTGTGTAGGCATGACCTCAGCCTTCTCTCCTTCAATATTCAGGTGTACCACATTTCAGACCCGAATGCCACTGTTTCCAAACAAGGTATTGTCTTTTTATCCATTTTCATCTTGTGTGTTTTTAAAATATACTTTCTACTATTACTACTAATAACAATAATGCTTTTGGGTAAGGACAGAGGTAATGTCAAACAAAGAAGACAAAAAACACAAATCAACCATGCTTAGTCATTTCAGGTACAGCATGGTGCAGAAAAAAGGGAGTAGGTAGGCCTAACTCTAACTGGATTAAGCAGTGACACTTTGTATAGAGAATATTCTTAGCTGATATTAACATTTTTACTTTATTTCCTGTAACACTCCAAGACACTACATCGAACACTGAAGTGAAACCAGCAAAAATTGTTTTCTTTTGACGCTACTCATCTCATATTTCTCATAAGTGTGGTATTGAAGCCTTTTGCAATAGAATGGGAATGTTTTGTAGCGGGATGCTACCTGCTATGTGTGGTCTTAATTAGAAATTAGGATTAATTTCTTAATGCAGAAATTTAATCCATTGCCTTACAGCCATCTCTCGTGAAGTAGCGGCTCAGTTTGTGGAGGAAAACAGAGCAGAGCTCATTCAAAGAGTGTGTGTGGTAGACACCATAGCAGATGCTCTGCAAAGTGAGAAGATGATCCATGAAGAGGTGTACAACAAAATCTGCAATGCTGAGACCAGCCAGGAGAAAATGAGGAAACTCTTCCCAGGTCTAAATTCTGTCACTGCAAAAGCTGCATTCTTCAATGAGCTGCTAAAGCACGAACGTCTTCTCCTCAAGGACCTGGGTAAGACAGGCCTAGCTTTCAAGTACCATCCATTCATTATCCATCTGTCCACTTTATCCTCTGTCATTGTGTCTACTTTACTGTATCTCAGTCTGAACTTTTGTAGCACCCTACTGTGAACAAGGACATTTTGCTCTGTAACAGTATAGCACTGTAAAAGGGTAATCACTGTAGAGTAACCTCATTACAGTATCAGGTAATGCTGTGAAAGGGTGATGTCGTCTCTCTTAAGATGCTCTTATACTGTGTCCTCAGGATGGAAGTCATGACCGACAAGGAGTCAGGGGAAAAACGCTCTTCCTGCACTGGAAAATGCACTTTATTATCAATTTATTTTTGATGGGCAAAGAGACAGAAGAGCAGCAATGAAGCAGGCATAGCAGCTGCAGGAGGAGAGGACCAGGAGTGAAAAAACTCATTCAAGAATCAAGAAACAAGAAACAGGAAATAGGAAGAAGTATTTACTTTATCACAAACCCAATTAAAACATCAACACACTAAATCCCTTCTGCTTCCCATATGAAAATGTAGAAGCAAGAAGAATTATGGTCCAACCAGGAATCCAAACCCAGTTAAAATACTGAAACTGACCAAGACTGCACCTTGCTTTAGAAACTTTGATTGAGGGTCTGAGTTCACACTGGAAAGCCGTTTAGCTACCCTATCATAGAGAAGCACATGGAAAGCCATGCTGTTTGAGTCCAGATCAGAAGCTTGTTTCCTTGTTTGACCGTTATAAGACCACATAAGACTCAGTGGATGCCTAGGATTAGATGTGATTTTGTGATTTTGGTGCAAACATGCTCCCTTTCCTCGCTTGCCACTTTTTACTGAAGGAAAATTCAGCAGTGTTAAACCCAGGTTTTGAACCTGCATCATTCTGGTGAGAAGCCTGTCTTCCTCACAGCTGCAATCGCCTGCACCCGTAACGAGGATCGCATTACCCCTGTTGCTCTGAAACGTCGATGGTTTCCCATGAAGTCCAGAAGTGATGTCAGGGTGCTGCTGTTCAGAGGCTCGCCCTGATTGCATTCACCAGCTCCTTGGTTCCTGCACCCCGGTCAGCCCTCAGGGAGACTCGCTCTGTCTGCTACTGATCTGCACACAGTGGGCGATGGGGTCTTTTCCCCCTGATCCTGTATCTGCCAGCCTTGGGGCAGATGACTGACTGTCCTCCTCTGAATCTCTCTGTAAAAAATCTTCTCAAAATGGCCATTAAAATTGAATGACCCTGTAAACCTGTAGTCTTGAAACTGTACACTTTGATATAACTGAATTCCCGTAAATGCACTACTGAATTTATGATGTCTTCTGATGTCTTTCATATGCTATTGGGTGTAACATAATTTTGTGCTGTGACATATCTTTTCACATACTGAGCTTTAAATACTAGGTAACTCCTTGCTTTATCTGCTGTTATTGTGTCTTTGTATTCAGAATTGTCTCATTTTATCATGCATTTTTATCATTGTATGTGTCATTGTCATTATGTAGTGTTGTACTGTACAATGCCTTAAGAGTGGGTTGGTGCTAAACTAAAAAATGCATTATTACTAGTAGTAGCAGCAGTATTTTTGATCCTCCTAACAATTCAGTGGTGATACTGTACTCAGTTTCCAGAGCTTTAAGAATCTGCACTTTGCATAATTAGTTATTTTCTACCCCAGTTATCATTACATTATATTACATTACATTCATTTAGCAGACACTCTTATCCAGAGTGACTTCCAGCACAAAAGAATCATTTCTTAATTTACTGTGAATTCAAAGTGAATTGTCTGTAGTGATTTGAATGCATATCTGTTGCATTTGTTTCAATATTCCAACACCAAACATAAATTTAGAATCAGTTTCAAACCACTTGCACAAGTCACAGGCAAAATTAATTATCTCTGCAAAACAAAATATTGATTCGACAGTGGTGACAGACAGAGGTGTTTTGATCAGTTCATTGATTTTGATTGCATAGAAGTCAGCAGTTCGTGGAAGATGTAATTACACATTAAAAACATTAATTAAATGCTTATTTAAAAATGCACATATTTGTGGCTGGGACACCATTTTAAAAGGAATATTTACAGAGGAAAACATCTCTCAAATCATGAATGTGATCCCTTTATCCTATCTGTTTATTGTATTTAATATTTATTTTTACAGAGAACACCACCTGCTTGTGTCAATCTCAGACTTTTTTTAAATGTGAAATGCCACTGTGTGTGTGTTAATATGTTGCAAGCTGTGCAATGAATCGCATCCATCAGCTTTCTGTGTCAGACAGATATTGTCACAATCACTCACTCCAATGCTTCAACCCCAAATGCTTCCTGATACATCCATGTTTCATGTCACATATGTTTATTTTGAAGACAGTCTTTATTAACTTTAACTAACTTTTAATTGACTGAAATTACCCAATTTACCTGTTTGACAACTGTTTGGCCTTTAATTCTGTTTCTTCACTAGGTATTGTTATTCTATTTTAATTAAATACTTTTAGGTAATTCTTTTTACCCTTTTGTTACCTGCAAATGTACCCTGCCTTGGGTCTGTGGAAAAAAAACACTCTACTGTGTGTACAGAATATGCTGTTGTTATTTATTGCTGCTGGGTTGTTGATCCCTAATGTGAAGCTACAGTGTTTCCTGTTCATTTTTTAAATGCTTTGGTTAGACAGTTCAAAAACCGATGGCTGTCTGCTGTTAGCTGAGCGGGCGGCGTTTGGCTCAGAGCTCAGTTTGGCACGGTGCCCGGCACGGTGGCTGTTATGCCGGTGATATCCCAGCATGCCATGCAGTGACGAGTCAGTCATCAGCAGGGGTCACTTATCAGGCGCACACACACACTAACACTCACATAAACATGCTAACATGCAGCAGCAGTTTGCAGTCTTTCTCTGGCTCAGCTCATAAGACATTTTTAAAGTTTTATTTCTGCTTAAGGGTTGTTTTCTGCTGTATTTTTCAGGTTGTCTGGCCTTTAACTTCCTGACACAGGAAAGAATGCACAGCTTTTTGTGTTTTATTTTCTCGGTGCGTGTGAATTTGGGCGGGACGTGACCGCAGGACTGTCCTGTGAGGGGAGACTGATACTGTCCATCTGTGAGGGGCAGGATAGCGGCTTTGTGCTTTTATGTCTCAGGTCAGCCTCTTTTGGACTGAAGGCTTGCTTGTGTCTCCTGAGATGAAGTGCAGTCGGTCAGAGTGTCTGTGTTTGGTTCTCCTGTTTCTGCACCACACCGCTCAGTCCAAACCAGGTACAGTATATGCATTACTCTGTGTGTGCACTTCTGGATATGTGCATGTGTGTGTGCATGTGTGCATGCCTGTGTGTGTGTCTGTGTGTAAATCGTAAACACAATATCTTATCTCTGAATAATTCTCAACTCTATTTGGAATACCTCATAAAAAGCTATGAGGTCATCTGTTAGTTGGGCTTTGGTATATAGTATTAATTTGTAAATGTTTAAACTAGATTTACAAAGTTTCCTGTTCATCTTTTAATGAGAGCTGTTGTTCAGTTTCTATCTGCAGTCTCAGTCTGTGCTGTTGGTCCAGCTGCAGTCTCAGTCTGTGCTGCTGTTCCAGCTGCAGTCTCAGTCTGTACTGTTTGTCCAGCTGCAGTCTCAGTCTGTGCTGTTGGTCCAGCTGCAGTCTCAGTCTGTACTGTTTGTCCAGCTGCAGTCTCAGTCTGTGCTGTTGGTCCAGTTGCAGTCTCAGTCTGTGCTGTTGCTCCAGCTGCAGTCTCAGTCTGTGCTGTTGGTCCAGCTGCAGTCAGTCTGTGCTGTTGATCCAGCTGCAGTCTCAGTCTGTACTGTCGGTCCAGCTGCAGTCTCAGTCTGTGCTGTTGGTCCAGCTGCAGTCTCAGTCTGTGCTGTTTGTCCAGCTGCAGTCTCAGTCTGTGCTGTTGGTCCAGCTGCAGTCAGTCTGTGTTGTTGGTCCAGCTGCAGTCAGTCTGTGCTGTTGGCCCAGCTGCAGTCTCAGTCTGTGCTGTTGTTCCAGCTGCAGTCTCAGTCTGTGCTGTTTGTCCAGCTGCAGTCTCAGTCTGTGCTGTTGTTCCAGCTGCAGTCAGTCTGTGCTTTTGGTCCAGCTGCAGTCAGTCTGTGCTGTTGTTCCAGCTGCAGTCTCAGTCTGTGCTGTTGTTCCAGCTGCAGTCTCAGTCTGTGCTGTTGGTCCAGCTGCAGTCAGTCTGTGCTGTTGTTCTCTCCAGAGCGGTTCCAGGTTTTTGGTCCGGCTGATCCTGTTGTTGCTGCAGCTGGTGAGGAAGCAGTTCTGCCCTGTCACCTCCAGCCCAACATCAGTGCTGAGGACCTGGAGGTCAGGTGGTTCAGGGAGGACTTCTTGGCACCTGTTCATCTCTATGTTAACAAGAGGAATGATTACACCAATCAGATCCCATCCTACAGAGGAAGGACAGCCCTGTTTCCCGGGGAACTGAAGAAGGGAAACACCTCTTTAAGACTGCTGGGGGTGAAGGCCTCTGATGACGGCAGCTACAAATGCTTTGTTAAATCAAAAGACACAGACAGTTATGATGACAGGGTGATTCGCGTCACCGTTAAAGGTAAGAAATTTCTCTGACATAAAATATCAGGGAACAAATCAGAATTAGCATTTGTGTCAATGGGATGCCAAGCTTCCTCCCTTGAAATCTTAAACTTGATAATGAGCTTGGTAATGTACCGTTTCAGGGTTTCTCATAAATTACAAGCGGTCCTTTAAACTAGAACAGGCAGAACAGGCACTGTTCAGGAACTGCAGCTGCTCTGATGAATATCTTCATTACTGTATTTCCATCTAGTGGCAATACAGAGGTACTGTCACTACATTGCAAGATTAGGCCACAGCGCTTGAGGGAGGATGTTAGTACTACTCAAAACTGGATTCCATCCATATTGGTCCCTAACCTGGCTCAGAGTTTTTTTGTTCTTCATGAATAGTTTTGTGGCTTCAGTGATCACCAAAATTAATGAATGCATGGTGATTAATTCAAAAAGTAACACATTTATTGAAAAGTCAAACTTGCAGACAAATATTGATCAGATTTCAAGGCCAAATATCATACTGAAGTGTGGAAAAATGCCGCACACTTCTTCTGATGTATCTGTACAGCAATAGGAACAGAGCCAGTGATCTCCATAGAGGGGTACACAGAAGGGGGGATCGGTCTGCAGTGTGAGTCTAAAGGCTGGTACCCTGAGCCAGAGGTGGACTGGAGGGACAGCGAGGGACGGGGCCTCCCCGCCGGTCGGACAGAGACGCACAGAGACCCCGAGGGGCTCTTTATCCTGAGGAAACACATCATCGTACACGAGGGAGGAGCCAACAGCTTCACCTGCCGAGTCACCCAGAGGCAGTTCCACCAGGTGAAGGAGGCACAGGTACACATCCCAGGTGAATAAAACTCATCGAAATTCTCACCTTTAAAAACAGGGTCACGTAACTGATCGTGCAACAGGTCAACAGCAATAATATCACATCGATACAGCAGATCCAAGATTATAAACACAATATACTTTATTAGCGAACTTCAATTTACTCCATGTAAACGTGCATTAATATATTTTAACAGTATTGTCCATGATTAAGTTGTTTTGGCAAGACTGGGAATAAAACGCTGAATGAAACTTAGCTGGCCTGTGGTGATGTTGGTCACCAGCTGTGCCACACTGCATTATAAACCTCATACTTTCAAGCAGTGCTTCATTGTTTAAAGTTGCTTCACCCATCAGAGCAGAAACGCTCAAGGCAGAGAAAGATGGCAGAAAGCTGAGCGATGCATTATGGGTGCTGGGTGTGGAGCACTCATCACCCGCCCTCGGCCGATGCACGGTCTGCGTTTTCTTCCCAAACGCTCCAGGACTTCCTGGAATTGTTGTTGAACTGGCCGTTTCTCCCCGTGCCGCGGTAGGTGTGTTTCACCGGAAGGCCGCTTGAGAGGAACGCTCAAAGGGAACGCTCAGTGAGGGGGATGCAGCCTGTTAAACAGGCAACTGTTTCAGTTCCAGGAAGGAGAGACAGCTGTTGATGCCCCAGCTGCAGGCCAGACAGCTCTCCCACTATAAAAAACACATAATATATACAGTACAGTAAGGTACCCAGCCCACATCTGTCAAAGGCCTGTGTAGCCCCATACAAAAAAATAATATAGTGAGAACACATCTAAATGTCAATTATTTCCATTTTGGTATATTGCAGTACATTTTTGCTTTGCATGAATACATTTTAGTGTATTTGCAACATATTCTTGGGCTGAGAAACATAGTTTTCAGTATATTACAATATATTTCCTCCTCGAACGGGGCAGCCTTGTCTTGCTTATTACTGTTGTTTGTCTGGTTAGCTGGAGACATGCTTGAGAATAAATATGTCTCCATGTCACCACGGGAAAAACATCTATTCCCTGGGCTAAGCGCTTACAATATTGCAGCAAGCTTATGTTGTACTTCTGCAGAGCAATGAAGATATAGTGAAAAATTAGTTATTCCCTAAACAGTCTCAAAAGTGATGTCAGCAGTGTTTGCTGTTTGTTTTGCCTGTAGTGGAACACACTGTCTGTGTGCAGTCAGCAGGCTGTTTGCAGACATGCGCTCAGGTGAACAGCCGTCAGGTGCAAGCTCACCGGCTCTTATCACTGTGTTTTTCAGGTGACTTTTTCCCTCATATCCCTCCATGGACAATTGCCTTCTTTTTGCTTCTGGCTGTGTCTGGTGTTGCAATACCTGTCATTATCACCTACTTCTACAAAAGAAAGGGTGAGTCCTTACCATCCTTATTTTAATAAAAATAAGTCTGGAGACATGTCCATGGACACTTTCAACAATCATTCTTCCACAGCTGAGATACTAATTAACAGACAATATACTAATTAAGATATGTAAAACCAGTGAAAAGTATGAGTTGTGTTTTCAGAAAAAATGGCACAATGGTGAATGTTTGAATGTTGTCACTTGCCACTTCCTGTTGTGTGTACCGACCTGTGAGCCAGTGCGATCAGATCAGATTTTTTTTTTTCATTGTCCTGCAGGCAAACTTCATGAGGAAATAGGTGAGTACTCGGTTTTGTTTTGTGAACCAGTGAGAAGACTGTCAGAATTGTGTTTTGGAGAAGCGTGGTGTAGAATTGACCGTTTGGATGTCTTTATTTGCCTCCTGTTGTGCATGTGTATTTATGAGCCGGTGTGGATCAGATGTGTTTAATTATTTTTTTCCCCGATCCTGCGGGCGAGCTTCAGTCTGAGCTGGGTGAGTACTCAGTTTTGTGTTACGTGTGTGGGGGGGGGCTCGTGGAGTGTTAAGCTCGTGGAGTGTGACCTCCCTCTGACCTGCCCCCCACACACACACACACGAGGTGTCGTGTTTTTTCCCTGCAGCTCAGATGCGAGGTCTCAGGATCGTGCTGCTGGGGAAGACGTGGGCGGGTAAGAGCACCGCGGGGAACACCATCCTGAGCCGGGACGAGTTCGGCAGAGACACCGAGCAGTGCGCTGTAGGGCACGGGCGAGTGGCCGGGAGGCAGGTCACCGTGGTGGACACGCCCGGCTGGTACGAACACGCCGACACTCCGGAGAATCTGAGCAGCCAGATCACGTCCTGCCTGTCCCTGTGCCCCCCAGGGCCCCACGCCGTTCTCCTGGCCATCCCTGTGTGGCACTCCACCGTACCCGAAATGGAGATAGCAGCTGCCGTCAAGCACCTGGAGCTGCTCAGTCAGAGGGTGTGGAGGCACACCATCGTGCTGTTCACCAGGGGAGACTTCCTGGGAGGCACGGACATCAGGCAGAACATCAAGAGACGGGGGGAGCCCTTGCACAGGCTGCTGGAAAGGTGTGGGAACAGGTACCATGTTTTCAGCAGTCAGGATGTGGAGGACGGCACCCAGGTCAGGGAGCTGCTGGAGAAGATTGAGGACATGATCTACCTGCGGAACGAGGGACACCTGGAATGGCCCTCCTTAGCATGAGGTGAATCAGAGCCGCGGGACGGAGAGGAAAAGAGGGACAGAGAGAAGAAAGAAACGCAGATCGAGACCAGAGTGATGAAGCAGAGGGAATGCTACACGCAGTGCTGACAGTAACATACTGTGGCTCAGCAGTGATTACCCAGTACGTGCTTCCAGGACCGTTGCGTAAAGCAGCAACTGTGCAGTGATTGGTTGTCGGACGCTTGGGTGAGACTGGAACTGTTCAGTGATTGGTTCTAGGATGCCAGCAACTGAGGGGGAGGGGCATAAAGTGGTGACTGACATGGGGAAGCATGGGGGCGGTGGCCACCATATGATGTCATCCAGGTGCAGATGACACAGGAAGTGCTAAATGCCTCAATAACCCAGAACCTGAACACTCTGCTGACTGGTTACCTGTGAGGGGCCAAGCCACCCTCACCAAACACACTCGACTCATGTACAGTTTTTCAGCACCAAAAAAAAATGAAAAAAGTTTCTGCCTCGAGCCTCAAACCTTGTCCTTTTTTCATATTCTCTCCCTAAATATTGTAATATAAAAAATATTGTTTTCTGGGATTCACTAACATCAGTATTCCATAATTCACCCAGTGTGTGTGTGTGTGTGTGTGTGTGCGCTTGTGTGTGTTGAGTTCATGTGGAATTCAATGGTTCATTTTGAGTCCCAGAACCCAGACCTTTGACATCTGCATAAAAAATGAAACACCCTTTGGTGGGATTATTTAGTGGGACAATGTAATTTACCCTAATACACTAAAACACATTTTTTTTAGTTCACATGGAGTTTTGAACTGCGTGTCTCCAATTATAATAAAACAGTCGTGCATTTTTATTAGCATGCAAAGTAAGCAGATGTGAGATTCTGGTAGCTGACATTTTTGTCCGCCTGAACGGCAGCGGTACGATCAGACTTCAGCTTTCGGGCATTTTTTCTGACTTAAGCTGAACACGTCTGTCAACTTACGCCCCCTGGCGAGGCAATGACTTTATGGTGAGTTGCTGTCTTGGTGAACGGACTGGCGCTGGTCAGACAAAGCGGCACCTGATGAATCCAGAAAGAAAACGAGTCGCTTTTCTTCTTAAATAATTAATTATGATCTATAAATCTATAAACATCAAAAGTGCATTACCGCCACCGTCTATGCTAGGGAGTGGAGTGGAGACTATAGATGAATATCAGCTACCCTTGAAAGAAAATAATAAAGATTTTTTTTCAGTTCCTCGAACCAACCTCCGTGCCCCCCGCCCCCGGCCGCGAACTATTGGCTGGAGGTATGGACGCAAGACTCGCGAGAGCTTTATGGGTATGAAATTGTGCCTTCTGGAGGCGCCATTTAGGCTCTGGCTTTACTTGCGTTTCGCCGCGGAGACAGCGCGTATTCGGAGCCAAAATGTCCCCTGTTTCGCTGCGGCGGCTCTGACGTCACCCCCCCTGCTCTCGCGCACGGAGGTTTAACGATGGCGTCGGCGAGCACGGGGAGCCGGGTGTCGTGCGGGAGAGATCTGAGCTGTGTGCCCGAGGTGGCGGACACCCTCGCCGCTGTCGCCAGGCTCGGGTGAGCAAACGCTGCTTTTAACGTCTGTAAATGTGCGGTCGCCATCAGGTGCGCGGCAGCGCCGTGGGTCACTTGCATCGCTACCTGCACGTGAGTCTCGCGGGAGCAGGCTACCCAGCCAGCTAGCTTGCTAACTTTTGTTTCACGTGTTAGCAGCCAGTTAGCAGCTAAACACCATGCTGGCTAGTTACTTGAGCTGAGCTGGAAAAAGACTCAGCATGCGTTACTGGCTAGCTGCTTCGCTAACTAGCGGGCCCGCAGGATCGGAAGCAGTTGATCCACATGGTTGATGGACGCCGTTGTAGAGTTTGGAGCAGGGGCGAAATGATGCCTCATTCGGCTATACTTGAAGGGATGCTGAATAGCTGGGTTTGTGTTAGATGGCATTTCTCAAAGTATTAGAGTGCATGAAAAATGCATTTTTCTTTCTCTTCACTTCGGTTGAATTCTGTTGTATTGCGTAGCTTAGCTTGATCACATATAAAAGTGTAGATGCGCACAGGTGCGGCTCTGGCTGATTGAGCCCGCGACCCGTCCCGGCAGGGAGCGTAAGATTGTCTCGCAGTCACTTGGCTGCTGTACGGTTCCTGTACAATATTAGAAGAATGTGATTAATGCAGCTTCGGTACGCCCCACACACCCTGCCTCCGCTCGCAGGAGGGTGAATGTGAACATGGTGTTAACACATTGTGTCAGTAACGTGTTTTTCCCGACATGGCGAAGGCGGCTGATTTCATGGGTTCAGTGGGGCAATGAAAGGGTCCAGGAGAATGTAACCACGTTTGCCTCTGGTGCTTCGCTATAAATATGACACACTTCCTGTCCATCTCTCTCATCAGAATCCACCTCTCCTCCTTCATCTCTCATTCTCCCACTGCTACTCTCTTTCTGTCCCTCTCGCCTCTCCTCCCAGCTACGAGGGCCCACGTTACCTCTCTTTGTCTTGCTCCACTGGCTCCCTGTAGCTGCCCGCATCAAGTTCAAGTCCTTGATGCTTGCGTTCAGAACAACCAACAAAACTGCACCTACCTGCCTGAACTCAATACTACAAGTCTGTGTTCCTTCCTGACCACTACGCTCTGCTACAGAACAGCGTCTGGTGTCCCGTCACGTCGCAGGACAAAATCACAATCCAGAACTTTCTCCGCTGTTGTCCCCCTGTGGTGAATATCCACACTTCATCAGTTCATCAGAGAGTCCCTCTCTGTCTTCAAGAAACATATGAAGACACAGCTCTTCCACTCTTACCTAAACACCTGAAACACTACCATCTAAAGCAATTTTTTATGTGTTAAACTTTCTTTTCCGTATAAAATTCTAATATATGGCTTTTTGCTTGTGTTATATTCTTAACTTGTGAGTCGCCTTGCATAAAAGCATTTGCCAAATGAATAAATGCAGATGTCTTCCTCTCCTCTCTTTCTATCAACCTCTCTCTTCCCTCATGTCTCTCTTCCTTCTCTCTCTTGCCCTCATTTCTGTTCCTCTGTCCTTCTTTCTCCTTCTGTCTCTCACACATTCCATCCCCCCATTCTGTCTCTTTCTCCTTCCATCATAATCCCCCTCTCTCCCTCTCCCTCCCTCTCTCTCCTTCAGGTTTGATTTCCTGTGCATGCCCTTGTTCCACCCGCGGTTCCGTCGGGAGTTTGATTTGGACCCGGCGCGGGCTCGTCATGGGGCGCACACCCGTTCGGACCTGCTGCTGTGCGGGAGAGGTGAGTGGGCGGAGCTCTGGGGAAGGCGTGGCCTCAGGCCTGTCTGTCACTCCCCTATGGCAGGCTGATAATGTTGGAACTAAGCGTTTAGCAGGCATCCTGAAAGTGTGCTCATTTCGGTGAGGTGGCAGTAAAGATGATTCCTTCCCCAGACTGGAACACGCTGATCGTGGGGAAGCTGTCGCCATGGATACAGACCGATTCCGAGGTGGAGACGGAACGCAAGAACTCCGAGTCGGTAAGAAGGAAAAGAACAGAATCGGTCAGAGCTGCAGTTGCCCATGAATGTGAGCTCTGAGCATCCTCTACATACAGTGTAATGAGAAGATGTTGCAGTTTACACACTAGCATGAGGGTGTGCTCTACACAGACACAGAGACCTGCAGCTGGTATTAATAACATTAAGCTCTGCCTCTGTCTCTCCAGGCCCTGGTGCAGGAGCTGAATTTCTCGGCGTACCTGGGGCTGCCGGCGTTCATGATCTCCCTGAAGGGTCCCCACTGCGCCAACCTGGCCCGCATACTGCTCAACCACATCCACACCGGACACCACTCCTGCATGGTACCTCACACACCAATAACCAATCAATAATCAATAACCACATCCACACCGGACACCACTCCTGCATGGTACCTCACACACCAATAACCAATCAATAATCAATAACCACATCCACACAGGACACCACTCCTGCATGGTACCTCACACACCAATAACCAATCAATAATCAATAACCACATCCACACCGGACACCACTCCTGCATGGTACCTCACACACCAATAACCAATCAATAATCAATAACCATATCTACCACTACTACTTAGTAACGAGTCCATCACTAATCAATCTATAATCAGTAACCACATCCGTACCCTACACCGCTACTGCACAATAAAATATCAGTCATAATCACTGCAGTGTATGAATTTATTTGATTGGCTGAGTGATTCATTGATTTTTTTGAGCAGTTCTGGATTCGTGTGCCGCTGCTGGCCCCTGAGGATGTGCGTGATGACATCATTGAAAACGAGCCAATCAAACACATGGATGACGGCAGTGCTGATGAGAAGACATGGGCTTGGTGAGCGTGACATCACCGTCGTGACATCAGCACAGGCCACTTCCTGTCTAGGTGCAAGGGTTCCATAAGGACGCAGTTTTATGGCATGACCTAAACATGAAGAGGTGTGTCAGTGCTTATGACATCACGTAACCAATCAGAGGAGATCCAGGCAACGTATTCTCAAATCAAATGCCTCCTTGCTGAGGTACTCTGGTCTGAATGGTGTGAGTGTGTGTCCTGCTTCCTGAGTCTGCACTGTCTGGTTTTCACTCTGTGTTCCGGTTTGTTCTCCCAGGTGGCATTCTTTCCGGACGCTCTGTGACTACAACAAGAGGATCTGTCTGGGTGAGTGTGGGGGAGTTCAGGTGGTCATTTGCCTAAATGTGGGGATATCAGAGACCAGTGAGGGGAGTGGGGAGCCAGGAAGTGATGCAGGCTGTAACCAGCAACAGAGAGAAGGATCGGGAATTCAGAACCTGCTACAGATGCTCTGAGGACATTGAGCAGGTGCCATTGGATAAATCTGAAAAAAAAAATTTACCTGACAGGCACAGCTAATCCTCAGCTGGTTCATTCACAGAATGCCTTTTCCTGCCACTTTAATGTTGTTCTTTAGCACTGAGCTTTATCTGAGTGATTGCGGTGTGTCCATGTATGGGCAGTACTGAGCATGTGTGGGAGTTTGATCTTTCATTTTGATCTTTACTGAATATTTGGCTGCATTGCTGCTGCTTTTCCTCCAGCCATTGAAATCGGTGCAGACATGCCCTCTGACTCTGTGATTGACAAATGGCTTGGGGAACCAATCAAAGCAGCCATTCTACCCACCAGCATCTTCCTAACCAATAAGAAAGGCTTTCCCGTCCTGTCCAAGGCCCACCAGCGTATCATATTCCGTCTTTTCAAGGTAATAACTGCAGTTAACAATACTGACTAGTAAAATTAATGAATAATAAATTGCAGCTGTCTAAATGAACTGTACAATATCAACATGGTCTTAATCTTTCACCTTGAATGTAGAGTGAAGCTCTCTGAAGTGCACTCCATATGAAAATGAAATGTATTGTAAAACTCTGAGAGGGATGTTCAGCCTAAGAATATATTGCAAATACATTTAAAGTACATTCATGGAAAGCATTAATATATTACAGCATACCAAAATAGCAGCAATGTACATATTTTCAACATATGGACTGAGCTAAAAATACATTCTCTGAAATATATCTTTAATATTGCAGCTGGAGGCTCAGTTCATCTTCACAGGGGCCAGCCGGCACAGTGAGAAGGATTTCCGCTCCTACCTGCAGTACCTGGAGTACCTGAACCAGAACCGGCCCGCGCCCAACTCCTACGAGCTCTTCGCCAAGGGCTACGAGGACTACCTCCAGTCCCCGCTGCAGGTGTGTGTGTGTGCGCATGCGTGTGTGTGTGTGGTGTTTACCTCTTTCACCTGTTCTTACCTTTTTATGTGTCTCTTTCAGCCTCTTATGGATAATCTTGAATCCCAGACATACGAAGTGTTTGAGAAAGACCCCATAAAATACTCCCAGTACCAGCAGGTAAGACCACAGAACTGCTGTGGGTGTGTGTGTGTGTGTGTGTGTGTGTGTGTGTGTGTGTGTGTGTATGTATGTATGTGTGTGTGTGTCTGCCTGTGTGAGTGTGAGAGAGTGCAGTAGAGCAGAAGCAGGCCCACTAATGGAGTCTGTGTTTCCAGGCTGTGTACAAGTGTCTGCTGGACAGAGTGCCAGAGGAGGAGAAGGACACCAATGTACAGTGAGTGTAGCACAACCTCCTGATCCCCACACACCACACACACACACGCACACACACACACTCTCTCTCACACACACACACACACACACACACTCTCTCTCTCTCTCTCTCTCTCTCACTCTCTCTCACACACACTCACACTCACACACTCTCTCTCTCTCCCTCAGGGTTTTGATGGTGCTGGGGGCGGGGCGTGGCCCCCTGGTGAACGCCTCCTTGCGTGCGGCGAAGCAGGCCGATCGGAAGCTCAGGGTCTATGCCGTGGAGAAGAACCCCAACGCGGTCATCACGTGAGTGACACGACCCTCACCCCACAGCCTCACACCCTCACACCACTCCCCTGCCCGAAACTCAGCTGTGACGTCACAGCCACCATCACCGTGCATACGTTACATTACAGTGTATTACATTACACTACATTATATCATTTAACATACATACCACATGTGACTTCAAGGCAGGTCTGTTAATAACTTTATTTCTAATTGCTGGAAGGGTTAGATCCTATTCAAAGAACAACAGCAGTGTCCAATCAGAGAGGAAGGCCGCGCTGCAGTCAGAAGTCCCTGGGAAACGTGTCTTCCTGTTGTACATCCAGCCACTTCCTGTCTCTCTCTCAGGCTGGAAAACTGGCGTTTCGAGGAGTGGGGAGATCAGGTGACCGTGGTGTCATGTGACATGCGGGAATGGGCGGCGCCAGAGAAGGCTGACATCATCGTTAGCGAGCTGCTGGGGTCCTTCGGGGACAACGAGCTGTCCCCAGAATGCCTGGACGGGGCACAGCACTTCCTGAAGGGTAAGGGGTGGGGCTTGCAGGAATCTGATCTTTTGATTGGATGAGAGTTCAAATAGTTTACATCATCATTTACACAACAGGAAGTGCTCTGAAATGGGATATTTCGGCTTAATTTAGAGATTTAGACTGTCTAATGAAACATTAATTTGATATTTGAAGAAATAATGATGGCAATTCACAGTTATGCTGCTGTAATTTTACTGCAGAGTCTTATTTTATAGTAATCTTCTACATGTGTTGAAATTTTGTACCATCCTCTCATCCATGTCTCTCCCTCAGATGACGGGGTGAGCATCCCGTGCTCCTACACCTCCTTCCTGGCCCCCCTGTCCTCCTCTAAACTGTATAACGAGGTGCGGGGGTGCAGAGAGCGGGACAAGGACCCCGAGTGTCACTTTGAGACCCCCTACGTGGTGCGGCTGCACAACTTCCACCAGCTGGCCGACCCCAAGCCCTGCTTCACCTTCACCCACCCGTCCACAGGTAACACTGTCCCACCCTCACACACCCCTCTACAGGTAACACTGTCCCACCCTCACACACCCCTCTACAGGTAACACACTGTCCCACCCTCACACACCCCTCTACAGGTAACACTGTCCCACCCTCACACACCCGTCTACAGGTAACACTGTTCCACCCTCACACACCCCTCTACAGGTAACACTGTCCCACCCTCACACACCCGTCTACAGGTAACACACTGTCCCACCTTCACACACCCCTCCACAGGTAACGCATTGTCCCACTTTTACACAGCTGAGTACACTGTATTACTGAAGGGCAGAGTGGTGTACTGATGCACTGATATCTCTCTCTCTCAGATATGAATAATAACAGGTATCAGTGCCTCCGGTTCTCAGTGCAGTGCAACTCGGTGCTTCACGGCTTCGCTGGATACTTCGAGACCACACTGTACGGAGACGTCACACTCAGTATGTGTCTGGATTCCTGCTTTTCGCTTCTAAATCATGATTATTAACAATAAAACAACAAGAACATTAATAATACTATTACAGGGAATGTAATTTATTACATATTCATGTGCATTTGTGTCTGTGTGTTTGTTTCAGGTATTAAACCAGAGACGCACTCCCCCGGCATGTTCTCCTGGTTCCCCATCCTGTTTCCACTCAAAGTAAGATCATGATCATTAGTGTGCTGTAGTGTCAGTGTATATACTGTATTAACCCTCTCTCTCAGTGCAGTGTTAGTGTGCTGTAGTGTCAGTGTGTATATACTGTATTAACCCTCTCTCTCAGTGCAGTGTTAGTGTGCTGTAGTGTCAGTGTGTATATACTGTATTAATCCTCTCTCTCAGTGCAGTGTTAGTGTGCTGTAGTGTCAGTGTGTATATACTGTAGTAACCCTCTCTCTCAGTGCAGTGTTAGTGTGCTGTAGTGTCAGTGTGTATATACTGTATTAACCCTCTCTCTCAGTGCAGTGTTAGTGTGCTGTAGTGTCAGTGTGTATATACTGTATTAACCCTCTCTCTCAGTGCAGTGTTAATGTACTGTAGTGTCAGTGTGTATATACTGTAGTGTAAGTGTGTATATACTGTATTAACCCTCTCTCTCAGTGCGGTGTTAGTGTGCTGTAGTGTCAGTGTGTATGTACTGCATTAACCCTTTGTCTCCCTCTCCCCCTGCAGCAGCCCATTCCCCTGTCGCGGGGTGATGATGTCAGCGTGAGGTTCTGGAGGTGTAATAATGGGAAGAAGGTGTGGTATGAGTGGGCTGTGACTGAGCCCGTCTGCTCCGCCATCCACAACCCGGCGGGCCGGTCCTACACCATCGGCCTGTAGAGAGAGAGCGCTAGCACACACACGCTAACACGCACACGTACTAACACACACACTAACATACACACACACACACTCACAGACTCGCACATACACAGACCTACACACACACACACACACACACACAAATATACTCACACATGCAGATATACACACTAACATGACATTAGAAAACCCACTCACTCACATACACACACTAATACACTCACACTAGCAAACACATACGCATTTATGTTCACACACATTCAGTCACTCATATATTACACAAACACACAAATACACAAAGTGACACTTGAGGCTGGACTGACTGGGTCAGAATCAAACCCAGAAGTGGATTTGGAACTGGGAGAGAGATGCTCTTTCCTTTATCATAATTACTTATTTTTTGGTATTTTTATTTTCATTTGTTTGCTGAAATTAATAAAGAAACTTTGTGAAATCCCTAATTTTTCTATGTCTGTGTTGAAGTGGGGATGTGGCAGAATTGCACTTAGTGTAAAGAATGAGGAAAAGTCAAATACCTTGTAACTTACTGCTGTTTGTATCTTTAATCATTTCTGAAATCATATGTAATTGTCAAAACATCATTTACATGTCTTTGATCAAATCACTTGTAAATATGAAATGGCATGATTACAAGTTACTACAAGACAAATTGTGTTAATACATCATAGGCTGTATATAATGTTGGCCTCTAAGTTATAGGAATAATTCAACAATTACCTAATTCATTTTCCAGAATGCTGTATATTTGTTGTAACTGAAATTACAAATTCTGTGAAAAGAGACATAAACCTGAGATGTGTACACTTACATTTACTCAAGATATTGCTGAATGTCTTAAAAAGAAAAGTTGATTTCAGATAGCTGGGTTAAACTTCAAAACTAAAAAAAGACATGTACTTCAAGATAAAATTACAGCTGAACATTAAAGACACGAATAACTATGCCGTTCGTATGATTCACACATCCACTGGTATCAAAGGTAACCAGTAATGGTTTTCTGTAATCTTCCATCAAGTATGCATCTAGTATCTGAATTCTCAGTGTCTCTGAAAGCCTCTTCATTATCAGAGTCTTTACATTGTGTCAGACATTAGAGGGCTGCTTATTTCGCTTCTTTAGCATTAATGCTGTGACACCAGTGTATCTCTGTAGTCTTGGTAGCATTTCTCAATGTTTGAGAGATGAACTATAAGGTGGTCTGTGTGCAGGTTGGATTCTTCCTTCTCAGTGAGGAATAGCAGGTAAAAGCCATGTTGTGATTGAGTTCAGTCTGCAGTTTCAGTGTTTTCACTGTGCTGCAGGTTTCACTTTCATTCATTTATTCATGTTCCTCTTGGTGTTTATGCTCCTATCCACCTCCTGCAGTGCATCCTGCTTTGTAAATCTGGTCCATGCTTCAGGTATTTTGCCTTTGCCTGCAAATTTAAATCCATAATGTCTTTCCAGCTCTGATCTGAAAGTGCAGATGAACCATTTCCAGTAGCATTTCTCACTGCCAGCTGCAGTGATGTTCCAAGAGCTATAGGGGGGTCCTGCTTCTCTGTATTTCTTAAAAGGGATCCATTGGGAGCTAGGAAAGGGTCTGAATTCTTCACCACTACTGACTGAAGAGGTGCAAAAGTCAAGACAAAAATTTTCTGTGTTATTGTAGTACATAGCAGCCAAAGCTCTGGAGCGATGGAACGGCACGCAGTGATCTGTGTTGTGGTTGGGGATGGTGTTGGTGCAGACAGCTTTGCAGAAAGGACACTGCTCCCAGCACCCACTCATCTGCTGGAACAGCATCTCATCAGGCCTTTTTCTGAACATGTCCCAGTTAGGGCTCTTCCTGTTTTCCTTCTTTACATTTTCCAACATTTGATGAAGTGACTCAACCAATGTATTTTTGAGAAAGTGCAGGTCTGTTATGTCTTCTCTTTCTGTGTTTCTGAGATCTCTTGAGATTGCCATGTGATTCCCAAGCTGTGAGCAGAATTCATCCAGCCACATGTATACATTGCCTTCATTCTCTATCACAGTATCGGTCACTGTGTTGACTGTTCTCACAATCTCATCTGTCAACAAAGACAGATTGTCATTAAGTATTTTTGCTGTATTTCTGCTGTCTTCACAGTATGATACAACAACCTTTGTAATAAAAAATTGAAGGTACCTTTCTGGATGATCTATGTACTCAATATAGAGGTCAAAATTCTCCTTCTCAGCAAGGTCTTTCAGTATGTGATCCTCCAGGTGTGATCTGTTACCACGGAAAGCTTCATGGTTTGATTTTAAATCATGTGCAATTTGAACACTTGTTTTATCATATGATGCCTGTTGCATTGCTGTTTTTAGCTGGTTGCTTAGTAAATGCACAAAAATTACAACTGAATTTGCACCTTCACAAAGTTGTCTGAAAATCTGGAAGTAATCTTCTTTCTGTCTGTTGAGGTACATGAGCGGATCATTGGCTTTCTGAAAAGCTTCATGCATTTTCTCAAACCTCTCTATTGCTTTAGTGCATGTGTGAACAGAAATGCCAACTCTGTATTTTTCTTTGAATTCAATTTTTTCTTCTTTCTCACACTGAGAAATACCATTCTCTATTTTATCTAGGAGTTCATAGATGAAGTTTTCACTGAAATCCATTTTTTTCTCTTCTCTTCTCTTTATACAGCTATTGACTTCATCTTGTAGTTTTTGAGTGAGCTTCTTTCCAATGGGTTCAATTTGATTTGTCAGAACCAATGGCATTACCCATTCTTTCTTTGACAGTGAAACATGTCTATTCAGTATGAACTGAAAATATTCCTTTTTCTTCAGTATGTCACTGATTATGTCTGCAGTTTTCTTAAAGTGCATCAGGAGGGTATTTTCCACCACTGCCTTCACATTGATTGGTTGCTTTGGTAGCATTTCTGAAGACACATCATTGGACCATGTGTCCCAGAGTGTGTCAAATGCTTTCCTTATTTCTTCATCACTGAGTATCTGACCCAGGAGTTCAGATGCCAGAGTTTTGCTTCTTGTCAGTAAATCCTTCTCATATTCTGACTTCCTTTTGTCAAGTTCTGCTGTGTGTCTCTTGCTGCTCAGTAATTCCTTGCACTGATTCATGGTTCCCTCAGTGAGTTCAGACCTCAGCATTTCCATTCTTTTATCAATGTTTTCTCGCCACTGGATAAGGATCTCTGTTTGTTTTTCTTCTTTAAAATATCTGTCTATTTCATCCTTCAGTTCTCTGTGAATCCCATCAAAATCCTGTATCAGTTCAGCCATATCCACACTCTGCAGTTGACCGCTCATTATTTGGTTGTGCAGTGTGTTCTCAGTTTCCACGGCATGTTTTCTCAGTCTCCATGACCACTTTCCATAGTTTTCCTCAAGCTTGTTGTACACCATGATTTCCAAAGTATTTCTGAAACTGAACACAAAATTCTCCCTCAGCAGAGCATCCCAGAGATCAGTGAGTCTTACTTTTAACTCTGACAGTGAGAGCAGGGTACAGCCTGGCTGCCACTGTGCTATGGAGAGAACCTTCTCCTTCAGCTCCTGCACATTCTGGCTGTAGGAGGGGTTAGGAAGAGCCATGGGAGGGTCTCCCTCCAGGAGATTTTTGAAGTAGAAAACCTGAGAGTCAACATCAAACTGTATTATGTCAGTGAAGCCACTGACTTCATAATTCTCCTCCTTTGCTGCAGCGTAAGTCATTTTATCCAGGTTCTCTAGAAGGCACCTTTTTCTGTGCTTATTCTTGACATGTGCAGATGTGTCTGCAACATTCTGGTGGACAAAGATGCAGCTTGGTTTCATCTTAACAGCTTTCATTCTCATGAAAGCCTGAACACAAATCTGCAGAATGTCTTGCATTTCACAAGTATTTTCTCCCATGATGTTGATGAGAGTCATGTTGCTGAGTCCAGCGATGAAGGTGGCCAGCTCATTGTCATGTGTCACGGTGCCTGCAGTGCTGAGCTCTGGTGCTCGCAGGCCTTCTGTATCCACCACCAGGATGAGGTCATACTGCAGCTGATCCCTCATCTCTGCATCCACTGTCAGTAACTGCATGAAAGCTCCCCTGGTGCATCTTCCTGCACTCACTGCAAACTGCAGACCGAACATGGTGTTCAGCAAGGTGGACTTGCCTGAACTCTGCAGCCCCAGGACAGACAGGACAAACACCTTCTTGTCTCCTAGTCTCTGAAGCAGACAGTCAAAAACAGCTCTGATCCATTCGACAGGCACGTGGGCCACATCTCCATCCATCAGCTCCAGAGGATACCCTGCAGTCAGCATCTCAGCCGCAACTGCAGGAAGAGCTTCAACACACTCTATGTGCTCACACTCTTCATTCACTGATACTGCCTTCACAGCTTCGTACAACTGACCCAATTCTCTCATGATGTGTTCAAATCCAAATGAGGTTTTCTTAATCTCAGTGGATATTTTGTCAAGATCCCTGAAAAATGCAGCAAATGACTGACTGTCCCCAATGTTTTGTCTCATTCGCGACCACGGTGATTGGTAATATGCATGGATATTGGCACATTTTTCTTTGGAGTATTCATCCAGAAGTATGCTAAGCCACTGTAACATGTACAGTTTCCTATTCCCCTCAGAAGGAGCAACAAACTGCAGGAATTTCTTCATGAAATCACTCAGAGGTACAGCTGCCTTCAGTTGCTCAATGCGTATGTTTTGTTTCTGAGTTTTTATTTCACTAAGTTGTTGTTCAATGCTTGTGTTTGCTTTGTACTGAAGATGATACTGCCACTTATCCTTCATGCACCAGTTTTCCCACAGTTTGCCCTGTAAAGGGAGAAGGTTCTTTTTTTGGTTTGATGGAGATTGCATCTTCAAGAGACTTAGCAAGACCTTAGCTTGTTCATAGCCTCTCTTGTTTGTTACGTTGTCCTCACTGACTTTCAAATATTCCTGTCTTGCAACTATTGAGCACTCTTCTATACTTGATGTCTTGGTTTGAGTTGAAAGACATCTTTTAATTTTTTTAACAATTTCCTTGGATAATTCAGCTTCATTCCGGTTTTTGGCTGCTATTCTCACTTTTCTCGCATTGTTGCTTTCTGGAATTCTTTCTGCCTGAGAAAAGAGAGTGATCAGGGGAACTTCAGACTTCAGCAGGGCTGCAGCAGTCTCCTTTGCCTCTTTCTCCAGAGTATTCTCTGACAGCAGGAGTACAGTAACAGCGCTTACTTCCTGTAGAAACTCCAGCTGTCTGGGATGTTTGCTGGCATCACCATGGAGATTCATGAAAGCCACACAGCTGTCAAAAACATCATGCTTCCGCCCTCCTGGGCAGTACCAGGCGATTTCCACCACCCCGTCCATGAGGAGGCAGTGTTCTGTGCTTCCACTGCAGTGCCGACTGAAAAACACTGGGTGTCTCTTCTGGCTGATCACATTATTCAGGATCTGAGACTTGGAGTTTGAAGATGTTCCCAACCTGATGAAAGACACTACAGGCACCTGTGTGTTAATCGTGAGAGAGATGTTGTGCTCCCCAGAGCGGTCTGTCTTAGATTCTTTTTTCATTTGCCATGTCCTTTTAATTTGCCGAAATTCCCACAACAGGAATTCTATCTCCCCGGTAAAGGGGTCTGGAACTAGCAGTGGCAATGCAAACTGGCATGTGAAGAGTTTGGTGAGGAGGTATTGTCTCAAAATGTCATCAGAGCAATGCAGAACAGCCATGTGGATATCCATGGGGTGATCTGTAGCCCTGTCAGTATAATATTTACTCACATTGAAATAGTCATCAATGTTTGTATCATCAGTGAAAGTTTCCTCTTCATTCAGTTCAGATGCCGTAAAACACACATACCTGACACTGTAGTCTAACATCGTAAGTCTGTAGAGATACTGAAAACATAACTCTTTTCCTGATGCTGACTGCTTTGACAAATTTCTAATTTGAAGGACTTCTGTCATTTGCATCTTTTTAGAGTATGATTCCCATAGTCCCAGTTTCTGAAGTAAAATCTTGAATGCTTCTGCTTTCTCCTCAGCCACTGGAGGAACCCCATTGTCCTCTTGAGTGAAGTCTGGCCTCGGAAGCTCTGGGGAAGATACTTTTGCCTGTATAATTCCCTCCAGCTGTTTGATCACTGTCTTCAGTATGATGTTCTCTCTGCTTGGTTTATACATGATACAGGGTAACTTCAGCTCCAACCTTTCCCACTTCTGATGATGCTGTAGATCCTTAATTGTAATGGAAATGTGTTCAGGGGCCTGTCCTTTAGTTCCAGTTTAAACTGCTACAGTCAACTTCCTGTGTTTCCCAAACAGACATTGTCATCATTCTTTGTGACTTTTACTTTTCGATCATTCACTGTTTCGGAGTGATACTTTAAATAATGCCCATGTCAGTATCCAGGCTCTTTTGCATTCATCCATTCACGTCCTCCAGAAAGTCTTGGAATCTTTAAAGGTGATCTGGGTACTAAATGAATGATCATACTTCTTGCAGTCTGTAATACAATCCATCTTCATCCATTTTCCTAGAAATGAAGTCATCTGAGATCATTAACAATGTAAGAAAGGTGAAGCTAGTAAAGCATAAAACTGGTGAAGATAGAAAGAATATAAATGTACATTTAACTGAAAAGATGTGCCAAATACATATAGGACATAGACCAGTGTCACCCTAGCAGTGGACAAGGTGAGAGTCAAATAATAAATTTAAATCACACTGTTCAATTTTACTTTATTTTATAAAGGATTGCATTAAAACTCTGTACATTAGAATATTTGTTAGTTTATATTTGGAGCATTTACCCAAAACCAAAATCATTTTCCAATTAAATATGAGAAAAATATTTAAAATACAAATGTCAATTTCATCCATTTATTTGGAACTCTAGTGTTAGGATTCAACAGCAGTCACCCTGGACAGATGTGATTCTTACAAGTGGAGGGCACTGTATATACTCATTATGTAGGATCAAAAGCATCTGTGGTATAACTTGACTGGAATTACAACTAGGGGTTAAAGTGAGATGTGATGCATGAGCATTGGAACAGTCTAGATGCACAGCTGCACATTGTAATGTTCTGTAGTTATATGCCCCTGCAAGGCCATAGGAGGTGCAGAGATAAGATGTGTGAAGAAATAACAGTTAGGCTGAGAATGAGGGATATTGGACAACATGTCACAGGACACAGATATTATGGTAATTTAGCACCAACTGTTAGTATGATTACTATTTACAAATGTGTTTCTATTGGGTTAATTGCTTAGCACTAATTACACGACAAGTGACAAATCATTAAAAAATTCCATAAATGACTGGTTCATGTGACTATCACAGTTCCAGTACTGTAATATTTCTCTGAATTATTGCTTATTTTGTTGAATCTGTGAAAAATTCCCTTGCAAATATTGTAGCGGTACAGTAACTACCACCACTTTCAAATATGCAGTTTCATCCATGTTTTGCATTGGTAGTTATCATTTGCCATCGTCTACATTATACTTATTAAAATTTATGCATATCTGACAGCATAATGTATTTGAGTCCACTCCTGCAGTACTGTATGGTGAAGACACATCCATGTCCTTGTTTTAAACTTTAGCAACCAAAGTAATAATAACAGTCCTGATGCCTCTGTTTTTATCAGAGTATATAAACAATTCAAACTATGATATATCTTGGGCCCTGTTCACACCTGGCATTAACATGTGTCTTGGGTGATCCGATCACAAGTGAACAGCTCTAAGTACAGGTGTGAATGCATTGAGATCTGATTGCTCAGACCACATTCGGAGGTGGTCTGGGCCGCATATGGCCACATTCTTTTAGCAGTGTGTACGCTAATGTGTCCTGGGCCACAATGAAGGACTGCCTTCTCAACTGACGTCCTCTGCGTAAGCAGAAGTACGTACCCTATTAACCCTTTCGCACGTACGGTCACAGTGGTGTGATTAGCTGTTTAGTGCGTATGCTAAAACTGCTGCGATTAGAACGCGAGATTGGAAAAATTCTAGCTAATTTTAGCTTTGAGGAAACAGCGATGTAACATTAAAATATAGCAAATGCTAACTTAAAACTACGAGAAGCTTAATAAAGCTAATGAAAACATAACGAACCATGTAACAACACAGGCACTACATAGCATGAAAAATAAGTTACGTGTGAAAGGGTTTTAAAGTGTGACAACAGGCAACAAGAACAACTACAGTTCGCAAGCTACCTCAAATGCTGCGAAGCCCCAAAGGTGTAATGCAATATATTACATGGAAAAATGGTCTGATCACATCTGGTCATTCGAGACGCATGTGGAGACGCATTCTAATGCCAGGTGTGAATTGACGTACTAAGAGCTGTCCACTTGTGATCGGATTAAATTAATTAAATGCTCAAATTATTATCTTAATGTAGCAAAATGACAATATGCTGATATTGATGGAAAGCTTAGAGAAATTATAAGTCACAACTTATAACTGCTCTTTTTTGTCCTTTGGTTAGTGCCTTATGTTAGAAATGCTGTTAACTTCGCTGTACTTTGCAGCCCCAGTGACATTTAAAACAATAAATCATGACATTTTTTAAAGGTAGCTGTTCACAGAGGTCTCTTTTAAATGTATTTTCATTCTATACTTAGGTTAAAAACATATTTCTCAGTATATTAATTCTGCTTCAAAACTATGTTGGACTAAACACCTAATGAATAAAAGGGGATTAGGTTTTACACGTCATTAACTGAAGTAACTATGCTTTTATCATATGCACAATGGAAAACCGCCATGTCATTCAAAAGATGTTTGCTGTGATTTGCAAATTTACGTTTTACCTTATTATTATCATACTCTGATAGAAACACACATATACTATGTCTGAAATTGACAAGTATATTAGGGTTCATTTGAATAAAGTCATCTTATACAGAAGCATGGTGATTTTACACTCTCTGTGAGCTGAAACAGTCTCCCATGATCTGCAAAGCAGGCTGAATGATGTGGCTGAAGAGAAGTCTGTGGTGAAAGAAGTAACTCATCACATTTCTATGACAGTCCTGTAAATGCATATTTATAAATTTTGGATTTTGGCCAGTTTTTGTCTGTGGCATAAATATTACAGTAGCAGAGGACAGTCATGCTGCAAAAAAAGGATCCAGAATTGGACAGACAACTGGCAAATGAAGTTTAATGCTCCAGATGCAAAGTTGAAATGGTTGTTTAAGTATATGTCATGTGTTATATATGTCAGCTATTGTTAATTTCAGTACAAATTGAAAAGTCAGTAAAAACTATTTTAAAATAGATGCTGTTGCATAGGCTAACATGAAGAGTGAACATTGGGTTTACTTAGAAATCTTAAAGACACCAGAGAACCAGTTGTTCTCAAGCAAATCCTTTCTGTTGAAACAAGCCCCTTTTAAAACTAGAAAAAAAAACTTTTAAAAAAAGACTCAGGGTGTTTAAATCAAGCCAGACATCTTCACATTGCGACAAACACTGTATCTGATTGATAATATGCAGCAATACGACCAAAGCAGAATTCACTTTGCAAACCTGTCTTTCTGAAATACTGCTTATTTTGCTCTGTCTATAAATAAAATACTCTTGCTAGCTTTTCAGATGCATAGTACTTACTGAGTTTTACTCACTTTTCACATAATAATGCTTATTAAAATGCATACACATCTGATGGAGTCCAGTCCTACAGAACATTATAATTGATACATTGCAGAAAAGGCAAGTTCTATACAGTAGTAACATTTCCAAGGTTGTATAACAGCTCTGTCTTAAAACATATGTTCCAAACATTTACTAAGATATGAAAGACATATACTCAGTCCTAAAATCTGAATCTGAAAATCTGAACATTCACAAAACCTTAGGTTATTTAAGAATTTATCATTTTACACACTAGGAATCTATTAGGTCAAAAATGACTTATATTGTAGAGACTACTATTCATGTTCAGCTCCTGTACTGGTTTTGAGAATGGAACTAGATGTGGATCATACGCGGAGTTTGCTGGGAGGCGGGGGGCGTTGCCTCCGCTTATATATATATATATATATATATATATATATATATATATATATATATATAATGATTGTAAAAAATAAAGGCTTCTATTATGTTTGGTTTTGTAATAAATTCATTTTTGAGCACTCATGTCATGTGACATAGAACGTTGTGACGTGCGACGTTAGATGCGACTTCCCTCTCTTTTGTGCATTCAGTGATTCAGCTAGCTATCTTTCTGTTATACAATGAGCAGTGATGGACATTCGGCGATTTCTTCACAGGCGACACTTGCTGAGCATCTTCCAATTGTGTGCGTGTGTGCGCGCTATAAGTTGGATATGAGTGAGTATGTATATTTCATAGTTCTCAATTTAATACGAAATTAGTTCATGTGTACACTAAATGTTTTAAAAGGGGACATGGAAAATGAAAGCCTAACAGTATAATATAAACAAATTGATATTTCACTTTTAGCAGACTTTAACTTTATGGTTGCCAGTGCGCTTCAGTTGTGTGCACTCATGTGTGAAAGACAAATACCCTACGTAAGTCTATGTGCAATATAGTACAAAGTGGTCAGAAACTGATTTGATGCGCTGTGTTGTTTGGCTTTATGGCAAGCTTGGTAGTATTGTCTTCTGTTACTGTATGTTCATGCGTAACACTCCACGCAATAGTTGGAGTGTGTACTGACGTCAGTTAAAAAATGTTTTCCGCCTATGTGGATGAAGCCGCCTATGTGACTTACATTGCCCTGATTAAAAATATTCATGCTAAAAGCCTTAATTATTGCCACTTTCAAATGTCCAGTTTCACCGTAATCCCTTCACAGTCTACTGTGATTAAATAGTCATATTGAATTCAGTTAGGTTATGGGATGGTACTTTTTACAATTCACATGCATCTCACTGTACGGAATTGCACAAGTTTTTCATTTAAATCGGTTCTATTTTTCAATTGTTACATCAATGTTTCTACAAATATATTGTAATCAAGTAGTAAGTTAAATTGTGTTTAACTTACATTAAAATCAGTTCCAGTCCACATAAGGTCTTTTTCTGTACCTGTTGTAACATAGTCGCGCACCTTAATCAAGGAAGTAGTTCAGCCTGAGGGTAGGTAGGAAGAGTTTCAACAAGCAAATAAGTCTGCCTGAGATTAAGGAAATGTAATTCAACACCAAAGCAGTTCAGATTCTTGGTCATGTGATTTCACAGAAGAGCATGCACCCACATCACCTTTTCACATTGTTCTGCATGAACTACAAACCAGGGTGCTCCCTCTAGTGTCAGAGGAGATACACGCTTAAATCTCACACGCATATCCACCATTATCTCATGTCTAATTGCTTGTTTTATGTCAACACAACTAGTGTATTTCAAGTTTCAGACATGCTCTTGTCACTCCAAATGTCACATATTAGCTGTTAAGATGTTTTAATCATAACGCAAGGTGCAATAATGTTCCACTGGAAAGTGGGGTCACTGAAGAGAGAGAAGAGGCCATTTGTGCCGTTCACTTCTATTGTGGAAACTGATGTCTGCACTACTTCCTACCAACAATCTGCTCCTTTGAAGATGGTGAAGCTGCAGGCCCAGCTAAACATAAAAGAAGGACGAGGGACTGGTAGAAAGCATCTGATTGCAAAGTCTTATAATGGAGCAAAATGGGCTTGTGTAAAGAAAATAAAAATCTGTTTCTAAATCTGTTGGGTATATTTTGGTGAATATTGTGAAGAATGGCATGAAGTGAGAGCAATTCTCAGCAAGTCTCCCCATTCACAGGGGATCTGTTCTTGATATAGCAGAGAAAGGAGAAAAAAATACTGTACTGCACTGGTAAAAGACTTGTACATGTGGAAAGGGGGATATTTGTTGCATTATAACAAAGGTGACATTTTAAAACAAATCAGTCAAAAATGCATATTTGTTTAATTAAATATTAATTGTGTATATTTTTAATAGTGGAATTAATTTAAAATAGTGCAAAGGCACGTTTATTTTTTCAAAGTAGACAAATATAACTTGTTGCCAAATGTTAAAGTTGCAATTATAAGTAAAATTAGTGCAAATGAAAACTGAAGTGGTATGTTCATTCAGGTTCACTGAAAACCCTTTACATCAAACAGAAAAGGTGAAGACTTCAGTGGCCAGGCTAGTGAAAGTAGCTGAAGCTGAAGCTATAGCAATGTTGCATTTCAATCAATTTTAACATATTTAAAAAAACTTGCACTATAGCCATTATGGCCACTTTCAAATGTGATGTTTTTTCCATAGTCATTTTGTGTACCTTGATTTAGTAGCTACTATGGCATCTGCTACAGAACATCTTTACAGAAAATATTAACAGCCACAGCAATTATTCTATAAATATTTCATAATCAGGCACCAAGTTACCTGCTTTAAAAAATGGTCACATTAAAATCAATACTACCTATCATAATTTGTTTGGTTAGAAAGAGTATTAAGAATTTAGTTACTTGCCTCCATGAAAAGAGGAGTTCAGGCTGACAGCCTTTAGGATGAACCTCACCTGAGGAGTGATATGTATGCACATATGACAATAAAGGCTTGTTGTATTCCCATCTTTTAATGAAAATTCCCTCCTGTAAAGTTGACAGAGATCTGTGAAAAAAGCTCTCCTCTTCATTACGTTTGCACACTGAAAGTTGCCAAAGGGAAACAAATGTGTGTTTGAGCATTATGTGGTCATAAACAGTGACAGATCTATGTACATTTGGCTGGTGAGTCTGGCGAATGCAACAGAAGGTTGTTTTTACCCCTTGCTCAGCTTCGTCTTGCAAGTAGCCTACACACGTTGGATGCAGATCCATATAATTAAATTTATTAAAGCTCTTTTATATCATTATTATGTAAATCACACCAGTGATATCTTCAAATATCATATTACCCAATATTATCAGTTATCAGCTCAGTCCTACTTAGTACCATGTTCAGTTTCAAATTGCATTAGACCACATTGTTGTCATTTGGCAGATGCTCTTATCCAGAGTGATTTACACAGTGCATTGAATAAAGTGGCATGAAAAGCTGCACCAACAGGACACCACTGACCACACATGAACAAGCGTCAGTGCCAAACACAGTGCTGAGGTCACAAATGTTTGACATGTAAGTGCAAAGGGAGGAGCCTTCAGTCTGCAATGAAAGATGGCCAGTATATCAGTTGCTCTGACCAAAAGAGGAAGCTTGTTCCACCACATGGGGACAGGAAAGACAGTAGACGTGACCAGGATGTGATGTTATGAGAGGGAGGAACAGCCAAGCATCCTGAAGAAGCCGAGTGCAGGGATCTGGCTGGTGTGTAGGGCCGGGCACCACTCGGTAGGCTAACGATTTGAAGCAGATGCGAGGTGTCACCAGTGAAGCGAGATCAGGAATGGTCTACTTAAGCATGACATAGCCTTCCTGATGATATTGCCAAAGCCTGAATAACATGAACACCCCTCTCTAAAGAGAGGTATCGCATTCTGCCACTAGGGGGCCTGATCTCATGATGAGCAGGCAGTTATGGAGTCCAAAAGTTAAGGGACAGACAGACGGACACTGGAATAACCTATCATCCTGATCAGGACAGCAGAGCCACATAGAACCTTTCATAACCACCTTCTGAAGACTGACCTCGTCACGTTGTACCCGTGCTCTTTTGGATCTGTTGAAATCTGCTTGGTAGACTGAGACCTGAAGCACATCTGCTGACTGTCATCGCTTAGCTGACAGACAGCACAGACAGTCCATTTATCATATCAAGCCCACATGTACTGTTTATGGGATGGCAGAGTTGGGGGTTCTTAAGTTTGAACAGAAGAAAAGCCAAGCCAAAGCAGGACATGAGCGCCATCTGTTGGATGGTTTTGACACTCACACATTGACTGTTTGATAGATTGTGCTGCCGTCTTTGCAGATCTCAGATGGCACCAGCAGGTGGCAGTATTGTACAGCAGAGGAAGCCCAAAGGCAGGTCTCTTCCAAGTAAACATTAAGTCATGAGCAGGTATGTGAAATTCAACCAGGAGAGGATTCGAGAGAATTGGAGTGCCAGCAGATAACTAGATCAAACCAAAGACTTGTTTCATTTCTGAGCTACAGGTGATTTTTTTGCCTGCAGTGATGCTCTGTATTTTTTAGGTTAGAGAGAGACCTGCCACACACATTTTCTGTGGTCTCGCTGGTCTGAACACTAAACCTGACTGCCTTCACATCCTTCATAACAACTTGGGTCACCAGGTATGTGTAATGCAATACCAAAGCTGAACTTGGGCTTAAATTTGTTCCTGTGAAAAATACAGTGGGGCATAATTTGCTGTCTGTTTACGGCTAAAATGGAATTTTTCAGCAACTTCCTATGCTTGCTCACGCAGTTGGACTTAAGCTTCATGTGGAAACTGCTATCCACAGTACAGATAACATTTATTTACATTTATTCATTTGGCAGATGCTTTTATCCAAAGCGACACTGCAACAGATAAACACTGACAGGATGTGAAGGAGCACTCACTTGCACCCAAAGCCACTAATGTTTTACTAGTGTGTGATATTTTAATAATGTTAAATAGTCATGTAAATGAATTTAAGGATCCTTAATTGTCCTTCCAGTTTACTACCTTAATAACAGACAGATCTAATTTCATCAGCTGTAATTTTAAACCAGTTCATTATGTTTATTGTTGCTGGAGTGTATATGAACCAGCCATTGGTTACCTAGCCTCACCTGGCCAGTCAGAGGGCTCTATAACAGGTGTGCTGCTGCAGGTAGCAGCTCACTCCTTTGTTGCCAAGCTGGGTTGTTTGTGCTCAGGCTGCATTGGTTTGTTTATATGTATGTGAAATTATTTGATTTTTATAAAATTCTACTCCTTATATTTTCTGTGTTTTTTAATGTATGGTGCAACAGCAGTGCCATAACAGTATTTCTGAATGAATGATCATAAAAGCAAAATGCTTTATTTCCCAAACGCTGAACACAAAGTGTGCTACCAGACACACAAGTGCACACACAACTTTGCACAGACACACATACACATGCACACGCTTTTAATAACACACTGACATTCACACAAGCCATTTTGGCAGAAATGTTACAGACACACAGTCAGCAACAGCAGCACAGGACATTCAGCTATGAGGCATGAGTCTGTCAGCCTCTCTTTGGAGTAAAGCCGTTTGTCAGTTTGCTGACTAAAGGAGTCCTCAAAGAAGTGCAAAAAAATCAATCATTTAGAGGACGCTGAAGGGGAAGTCAGGGGTGGGGGTGTTAGAGAAAGCAGTGTGAACTGGATTCAGCCTGACTCAAGAACACAATCTGTTCAGGGAGGGGTTTAGAGGGAAGGAAAATCCAAGAATAGAGATGAGAGAGAGTAAGACAAAGAGCACATTCTGCGTGTGTGTGTTTGTGTATTTATTTTACAGGGAGTATGTTTGTGTCTCTGTGAGCTCAGTAATTCAGGGCAGTGAACCGGGGTAGACTGAGTTCAGTAGCATTTCGCTCATGAGCTCAGACACAGTGGGCAGCAGAACAGACCCACTCCCTGAGGTTTCAGTCACAAATTAGACCAAGACCCCATCAGAGCAGACTGACAGAGATAAGAATCTGTCTTTGTCGGAAATTTGGCTTTTTTACAGAGGAAGAGCCATTCCAAAGATCTCTGCATAAAGCAGGTTGAGATATAAGAGTAGCTGGTAAACAGACAGGGAGACAAGGTAAACAGAAACACAACCTGGGGGCTCCAGGCTTAAACACTTTGTAGGGCGCTGGGTCTCCATGTGTGTTTGAGTGGTAAACACATTTCTCAGATTACAGTGTAAACACCCTCCTCCCCTATCTATCCCTGTTCTCTCACTCCCTCCCTGCTCTGTCTCAATCTGTCCATCTTTTGTTCCCCTGATCACTCTCTCTCCTCATCTTTCTTTTGACCTCTTTATCTGCCTAAACTTGAGTTCCACCACAAACACCCTGCCCTCCCCCTCCTTCCCTTAGTCTGAAGTGTCTGTCTCAACCTGTTTCTTCTTCCCTGTTTCTCAAGTGTTCAACTCATACACTCCCTGACAAAAACACTCACTCATACACACTCAGTCATAAACACAATCTCTCATTCACTCACAAACTCACTCATTCTTTCACGCACACATATTCTCACACACTTGATCTCACACACACACACACACACAGGGGCGCCGTAACGGGGGGAAAGTTAGGACGATTCCAAGGGCCCAGCACTGACAGGGGGCCCTCATAGAACACTATTATTATTATTATTACAGGTTTGGGGGGCCCAATATTATAGTCTTTCAGAGGGCCCAAAATTTCTAGCGGCACCCCTGCACACACACTCACTTCACTCACACATACACAGTTTCATAAAAATTCCTTTATCGCAGTCCAACATGCATATAGAAAATTAAATCTGCATTTTGGCTGTGTCAGGCCTCGGTAAGCTGCTGAAATAGACTTGCCAGAGCAATGAAGAGTTGTCAGTAAGTTACATTACATTACATTACATTATTGGCATTTAGCAGACACTCTTATTCAGAGCAACTTACATAGGTTACAATTTTTCCGTTACCCTTTTATGCAGGCGGATATTTACTGAGGCAGTTCTGGGTTAAGTTACAGAAGGGCAGCTTGCCCTGCTTTGTCAGTATAGCTAACTGAATCCCCTCCATGCTCCAGCCAGTCCCTTCTGGATCTGCGTGTTTTTAACTGAACATCCCAGTATGGGCACATAAGTTAGCTTCCTCTCCTAACGCCTTCATATTTTTCATGGAGTCAGACCCTTCGCCACAGGCTCCTGCAGCCCTGTGCAGTACTGAAGCGCTGGGACCTGAACACCGTGGCCTCGGCCTTCAGCAGAGCCAAACCAGATCGCTGAGCTCATGGTCTCACTGTGCATCTCTGCTTTGAAGAGGTGCATTGTGGGTAGTGGCTATGTGACAGGCAAGGTTGTGCGATTGGCTGGCCCCATCTCTACTCCTATAGGCTCCGCCTCTGGCAATCACCAACTGTCATAAAACAAGGACGTGGAGAGAACAGTGCATGTGTTTGTGTTATAGTGTCTGAGAGAGGGAGTGTGACAGGTGTATTAGTCTGTGATTGAGCGTGAGCTCTGTGTTACTGTGTGTGGCAGTTCTTGATGGATGTGCAAGTATGGTGTTTTCATCTCAGTGATGAACAGGTAGACCTGCTGAGTCAGAGAGAGGCTGCTGCAGTCTTCACTCCCTGTCTTCCACATGGAAGTACTCCCAACAGAGCATGCAACATACAATGTGTGAGATTATAAGTGATTGACAGCTTCATACTATACGAACATAAGAGGCTGTCGTCGTATTGTTAGGTTTCCACCTCTCCCTCTGTAGTTTTGTTGGGCATTTTTGAAAGTTATCATCGTTTTATTGCTGAAATCAAGACTGCAGAAAGTCTATCTAGCCCGTCTCTGTCCTCCTCCGTACATCTCTTTCACTCAACGACACAGCGTTCAAACTGACCGTATTAGCATGACAGCGTAGCAAGAGAATTGAACTGATAAAGCAATAATAGAGTTTTCATTCACGCTGTGCTGTATCTCTGAATGCAAGCATTTCTACCATGAAGAGGACGACGACGTGCAAAACAGATAAACGGGGCAAGTCGGGAAACCCGTGTGCAAGTGTGCTGATTATTTGGAAAGTGTTTTGACGGGTGGCAGATGTAAAACTACATTGTGTGCAAACTCGAGCACCCCTGGCGGAGGGAGGGGCCGTGGGCAGACAGGGAGGCGCTTGTGTACGGAGACGGCGTTATATGAACAGGGAGAACGAAGAGGTACTGAGTTTATTTATATCTCGCCGCTGTTCGGGCGAGAGAGGACGGATGCGGACGTCTTCACGTTGTGGTTTAAAAATCATCAACCTGGCATAGCGGATACAAGTGCTGACTGGACCGAGTGAAAGTGCTCCAAACTGGTGCGGAAAGGATGCGGGTGGATGTCTGTATGCGGAGGACCGGAACGCACTCAGTGTGTTTATGTTAGAGACTGCAAAACAAACCGGCAGTCGGTGGACGATTCTCATCTGATTAATGCAATGACGGTTGATTCAAACAAGATTCGCTTTTAATCGAATTCAGCTAAACGTGGTAACGAATTTTACGAAGAAAAACAAACACGCAGGACATAATTACACAAAACTCACAATTAGCTGCTTCCGCTGAAATACTGTTGGTACAAATATTCGTACAAAAACTGGTTTGTGAGCTTCTACGTTTTGCGTCAGTGAACAATGTCTTTTCGATCGGCTGCAATAATTTAGTGACAAAGTGTAGAGACATACAAACTGGTAGAATCAATACGCTGTATTTTTTAATCCACAGAAAAGACATCGTGTCTTTATCAGGTTGAGCCATAGTTGTTTGTTAGCCTATTGTTTGCCTTATCACGATGAGACCGTTGTTATTTTTAACAAGGTAAGATACAATACAGTGCTTTTGAGTATTTTTGCTTAACTGGCCTCAGGTAGCCGGTATCTGTGCATAAGCGAGTCAAACAGCTAATGCTGTTGTCCTAAATAATTAATACAGTGCTGTCGTAACCGTTTCTAATAATAGTGCTTAATAGTATTAGTACACAGGGTAAGTCCAGAACAAAATCGCTCTCCTTGAGGTTTCTTTGTTCGTATGGCAATGTCAATGACTTGTTTCAAACCAGGAAGTGATACACAATGCGTGCCTTTTGAACACACAGCTAGCTAATACTGAACATTATGTCACCAAAGATACAAGTTCTCCAATAAACCCAAAGTGGGGACTCTTTCATGTGTTTACTTTTTTTATTTTTACAATAAACTGGGAAACTATTTTTTTTAGAAGTCCAAGTAACCAAGTGTCTGGCGAGCTTTAAACATCGTGTTTACGCAGGTGAATATACTGTTCAAGCCATTTGACAAGCCGTTCATGTGTGCACTGACACATTTTGTAACTATACAGATGGATCATTAAAATCGAGGTTAAGTTTGCTTATGGCACTTTATACAAAAGAACACAGCTTGGCTGCCTGTAGCAGCGTCTAACCGGCCGCTGCGGTAGTCCAGAAGCCGCGCTTTTCAAATTCTCAGCCCTAAATTCTAACCGCACCAGACTGAGCGTAATGTCCGACGGTCCGAGACAGCGGGGGAACCCGTCAGCGGCGGCCGGAGACGGGGCCTCCGGCTCCAACAAGGACTCCGGGAGCTCCGGGGTGGCTCTGAAGAAGGAGATCGGCCTCGTGAGCGCCTGTGGGATTATTGTGGGTAAGTCTCTGCAGAAAGAAAATTTCCAACGGTAACTTGACGCAAGGCGAAACGGGATAATCTTTCCTGTTAGTTCACCCAAGGGCAGGTGTCTCAGATATGCAAGTCAAGCACAAATCCAGTACACTGTCAACATGCCACTGTTACCCTGAACACTGATCCACTCTGACCACTGTATTACCTTGATAGATCAGGAAGTGTCCTGGACTTCCATGAAGCTGGAATGTTAGGCAAAAGTGCTACAGTGAGGGTCTACTGTGGTCCAGTGCAGAAGATTGGAGGGGCGGAGCATGTGTTTTTACACAGGCTCTGGTGTCATCAGAAAGCTCCCGGTAAGGCTCATAGGCTAGTGCAGTTTGACCAACTGGAATCCCAGGTGAGACGCTGATGCAACATTGAGCAAAATGAACTGCAGTGCATTCTGGGATTAGTGTTGTTTGTAACCCAGAACACCTCAAAGGGCATTGTGTAAGACACAGATTAGTGTGGGTTTTCGGAGAGAGTGGGTCCTTATGACCGTCAGTCACACCCACCCCTCATCACCATGGCGACCAGCCCAATAACACCTACCCCTCATCATCATTGCAGTGAGCTCAGTAACACCTACCCCTCCTCACCATGGCGACCAGCCCAGTAACACCTACCACAACCACACCTCGCCACTGCAACCTTCTCAGTGCTACGCCTCTCCATCTGTCTCAGCCGCCATGGTAACATTTTCACATGAATGGTGTCCTCAGACAGAAGTTGCAGTGCTGCATTGGTGACGTTCGTGGCATGGTCACTGCTCCCAATGCGAGCAGGGTCAGGGCCCTCTGTAATCCCCTGGGAGCAGTCTCTCTGGCGATGAAAACTCTCTCTCGCGTTCTCTGCCCTGCTCAGACACAGGATGCGGTGAGGTGAGGTGCAGGTAGCTGCAGTGATGCGTGCAAAGGTCACGTGTTCTGAGCAGGTCTGTGGGCAGGCCGTCACAGGGCGAGCCCTGTCCATCGCAGTGTGTGTGCGTGTGTGGGTGTGTGCGTGTGTGTGTGTGTGCGCGTGTGCATCTGACTTTGGGCCTGTGGCTTGCAGCGTACACCTTAGTGGGAGTGGTCTGAAGAGCCGCTGCGCGTTGGAGATTTGGCGAGGCTCCAGGCGGCTGTCCTGGCAAAGCCGTAACCCCCTCTGTTTGCAGGGGCTCCTGTCTGGACCTCGCATTCCAAAGCAGATCAATAACAGGCTGATCCTGCCAGTGCTGATCTCACTGAGGGACCACACTCTGAGTCTGCAGGCTGGCGTGCACCCTCGGGGCATGACCACACTGTAACCATGACCACACTGTAACCATGGCCGTCCGAAAGGCCGCAGCGTGTGCCCGTCTGTCTGAATGACTGCAGCGTGAATCTGTGTGCTGTGGCGCGGCTTTGAGCCTGAAGTTCTGTTAGCACTGTCATTAGCTGGGCTAACGGGTCCCTACCCTCCCCTCCCTGCCAGTGAAAAGCAGTAAACCTGTAGATGTTCTGAGCATGCATTCCTGCTTCCTGAAAGAACATGTGATCCCCCTGGTACCAGGTGTGTGCTGTGATGTCATTCTGGGCTCGGTGCACTGATGTCACTGCAGACATGGCCAATACCCACAATGGGCCTCACAACTACGTGGTCTTTATCACAAGTATATCATTTATCACAAGTATGTTTTGCAATGGAGCAACAGGACAGAGATGTATTTCTGTCCAAAAATGGTGTTCTGGACATCGTGTTTGAACATGGATCTTTTGTGTTGTGGAATGACGGCAGGTTATGTCACAGATGAAAAGCATATCAATTTAAATAAAGGTTCTGATTCAGTGTTGCTCTAGATGGCTGCCCACCAATCGCATGTGGATCAAACTTGCTGTGGAAGTGTTGAACCGTTGTAGTCATTCTGTGTAAGTGCCATACACTGTGATTAAACAGCCCGCTTCTCCAAAGCGAGAGAGAGTGTTTCAGGGCCATTTTGCATGAATGTGGGTCATAAAACAGGAATAAAAGACCACAAAGGCAGAAAGTGGAGATTCCGCTTCTATCAACACCTCACAGAGAGGAACAGAACACTACCTCAGTCTGAGTGTGAGTGTGTGAGTGTGTGAGTGCGTGTGTGTGTGTGTGTGTGTGTGTGTGTGTGTGTGTGTGTGTGTGTGTGTGTGTGTGAGAGAGAGAGAGAGGCTGGATATAGCTCCTGTTCCCGTTAAGCCCTTAACAATACATTGGTGAGCAAACAAAAGCTGGAACAGTTCAGACATTTGAACAAAACTGCTGCTGCTGCTGTTTACTTGACCTTATTTCTGACAAGTGTGTCTAGGGAGGGTGGGGCATGTTTACCTGCCGCACTGGGCTCTTATTTCACAGGCGTGGCTGTGCAGCCAGGACTCACCCGTGGCCTGTGACCTGTGGTGTGGTCTCTGGCTTTGCGGAGGTCAGGCAGCGGGGTCACTATGGCCTGTATATATGCAGCTTCCTTTGATGTGGGATCAGCCCAGTCTTAGACCAGTTAGACATGCTCTTCACATAAACACACACACACTTTTTTCACATAAACATATACAGTCTCCCATTCTCACTTGCACTCATTCACACACTCTCTCTCTGTCTGATATATACACACACATACACACTTGGCCTCTCTGTAACACAGTAATACCTTGTTTCATCTCTGAAAGGTCAGCCTAAGAGTTCGTTCTCTGTGTTCAGCTCGTGCTCTCTCTCTCACTCTCTCCGTCTCTCTCTCTCTCTCTGTTTCCCAGGTAACATCATCGGGTCGGGGATCTTCGTCAGCCCGAAGGGGGTTCTGGAGAATGCGAGCTCGGTGGGTCTGGCGCTGATCGTCTGGATTGTCACCGGCATCATCACCGCCATCGGGGCGCTGTGCTACGCCGAGCTCGGCGTCACCATCCCCAAATCCGGCGGTGACTACTCCTACGTCAAGGACATCTTCGGGGGACTGGCAGGGTGAGGAACAGGCCAGCGGGGTGGAGACCTCCAGCCGGGGTATATTCTCCATCCGTAATATATCTCAGCAGGCTAAAACACCTGCTCACGGCGATGCTGAAGCTACTAGTGTGGGTGGGCAGGGTGTCTCAGCTGCACCAGTGTGCTGGATTTCGCTCTGAAAGTGTGGGGTAGACGTGGGCGTGCGTGATGTTAGCCTCAGCGGTGAACTCGCGGTGGCGACACAGGATGCAGGGCACCTGTGGCAGAGGCATGTGGTCTCAGCTTCCTGAGCTCGCAGCTGAAGGTGTGTTCCCAGAATGCACTGCAGAACAGTGCAGCTAAAGGTTTTCTCCCAGAATGCACTGCAGAGCAGCGCAGCTGAAGGTGTGTTCCCAGAATGCACTGCAGAGCAGCTCAGCCCAGTGGATCCCACTGCACGTGTTTGAGAGCAATGCGCAGCAACTGATAAGCCCTGCCTCTGGCTGATAAACCCTGCCGCTCGCAGAGACTGCACAAAGAGGAGTTTTACACATTACAGTGTAAACAGTAGTAATTACACTGCATTCTGAAGGGGGTTGATAGAAATGAGTACGTGTACACACACACACACACACACAGAAATACCGGACACCCCTGACCGTGCTGTACACTGCACATGTAATGACCTCGTTTAGAGGTAATGTGTGGTACGCCTTTGTGTTGCATTCCTCTGTGAAGTGAGCTGTGTGTGTGACTGGTCATTAACTTCTCTCTCTCTCTGTGACTATGGTAACTGGCTCTTCCCCCTCTCTGCAGGTTCCTGCGGCTGTGGATTGCGGTGCTGGTGATCTACCCGACCAATCAGGCGGTGATCGCACTCACCTTCTCCAATTACGTGCTGCAGCCGCTGTTCCCCACCTGCCTCGCCCCGGAGAGCGGTCTCCGCCTGCTCGCTGCCGTCTGCCTGCGTGAGTGTGCGGGGCGGGGGGCACCTGCATGGGGTCAGAGGTCAGGCGGGGCAGAAAGGGACAGTGTTTCTTTCTTTTAACCGTAATCTACATTTTGGCAACATTTACCGAGCATATTTCACTCCAGAAAAGCATACTGGATAGGAAGAGAGGGAGAGAGAGAGAGACTGAAGGATTCCCACACCCTAAACCTCCGTCCAGGTAGAGGAGTCTGAATCTAAATCTCCACTCGGTTTGTTATTTCCCCACTTCAGTCCAGTCAGTGAGGTCCGTCCGTGATTGTAGTCCTTCAGTTTCTGACTATTCAGATTCTGGGTGTTGATTGCTTAACTGAAGCCACTGGTTGGACAGAACTGGAATCAGCCTGTTGGTAATTAGCTGCGGGTCGACAGGTTTCTCTAAAAGCCTGCAGACATGCAGGGCCTGTGGCAGGCGCTAAGCGCTAATGTTCCGTTGCCATGACGACACACAGTCCTGTAGGACACCTGTGATGTGCTGTGACAGGTAAAGTGCTGAAACCCTGAGCAGCCTGCAGTAACCGCTCACAAAGCAGCAACCCCCTGCCTGTCCCGACACATCACCTGTGTTCCTCTGGCTCAGAGCAGTGATACATGCGTCATACCTGTTATGTGAGATTTTTCACTGCTCTCACACTGACAGCTCAGTGTGTGGAGATCGCCCGGGGGCTCCTCTGATTGGCTGAAACGGCAGCATTCTTAGTTGTTTTGCTGTGGTGTTGCTCGGGGGGGGGTTTGGCTGGGGTGGAACGCCCTGTTCCGATTGGCTCACAGAGTATTATTTTTCTGCTTGGCGGTGTTAGATTGGTCAGCTGTTGATGGGCAGATTTTGACGTTTGTTTTTTTGTTGCCCAGGATTTTGTTCCTTTTTGGCAGAATGAGGGAACATGTTGATGTTTTGAAAGGATGGAAAGGTTACATTAGGGCAGAGGAGAGGCAGGCCTGTGAGCACCCCGTGACAGAGCTGGCCGACGCTCTGCACATAAACCAACAAAAGGAGCTAAACTTACAAAAACAATAATTTATTTCAAATCCATACACAAACACTGGAGAGCCAGTCTACAACCAGCAGCACACAAAATGGCTTCCAGAAATCTGCACCTCCTCCATGTGGCCACACACCTGTATATAACAACCCTAATTAGGGCAGGTGTGACCAATTTCACAGACAGACAAGACAATAACAAAACAATTAAACAATTATTAAACAATCAGTTAAGACAAACGTTAAACCTGTTCCAGTAGCTGATTGATTTAAAGCGCTTATTTTACAGGATGGAATATAGACAATCCTCAATTTTACCAATTTTAACAATTAACAATTAACATTTAACACTTAGTCTGTTGGTGGGGTGAAGGACTTCGCTTTCCTCTGTCTGTTTCCCCCCAATTCTCACGCCTCTGGCGGCTCAGAGAACAGCAGGATGGGGAGTGGAAGGACTTTAGGTGAACTGTAAAGGTAATTTTGCACTCTTTGACCTGTTTCCCCCTGTGAGAACAACGACAGATCCCAGAAAATCTCATCTGCCACACAGAGAATGTGAACAGAAAAAGATGTCTACCAAGCATGCGTTTGCATGTGTGTGTGTGCGTGCGTGCGTGTGGTGACTTGTGTATGTGCGTGCGTGGGCGCACATGCTTGTTTCGCCTCTCTTCCCCCTCAGTGTTGAATTTTTGCCGCCCTGTCTGCTCCGTCAGACAGTCAGAGCCTCGGCGCCATACTTCCTGTCTAAGAGACGCTGGACTTCCTGTATACGTGTGGTTATGTGTTTCCTGTGTCTCTGCAGGGGTCTGCTCTGACAGACAGGCATGTGACACCGGGATGTGCCTGTGCACTGGCTGACTGACGGACAGTTTGTCCTACAGACAGACAGACAGACAGACTGCCTCAGGCTTTAGAACATGAGTACAGCTCCAAAATACTGGCATGCGGCCACACTGAGAGCCCAGTCTGACTGAGGCACTGAGAGCCCAGTCTGACGGACACACTGAGAGCATAGGACTCTCCACACCTTCTCTCTCACTCAGTCTGTCTCAGTGCTGATGTGTGTACAGTGCTCCAGTCAGTGTGTAAATACTGTATATGCTCTCTCTCTCTCTCTCTCTCTCTCTCTCTCTCTCTCTCTCTCTGCGCAGTGCTGCTGACCTGGGTACAGTGCTCCAGTCAGTGTGTAAATACTGTATATTCCCTCTGTCTGCAGTGCTGCTGACCTGGGTAAACTGCTCCAGTGTGCGGTGGGCGACTCGGGTTCAGGATGTGTTCACAGGAGGGAAGCTGCTGGCCTTGGGGCTCATCATCGTCATGGGCATGGTGCAGATCTGCAAAGGTAACACACACACACACACACACACACACACACACACGCTCACACACGCTCACACACGCTCACACACGCTCACACACGCGCTCACACACACACACGCTCACACACACTCACACACACACACACACACACACACAGTATTAACCCTCTCTCTCAGTGCAATGCTAATGTCTCTGTCTCTCTCTCAGGGGAGTATTACTGGCTGGAGCCGGCTCACGCCTTCGAGAGTTTTCAGGACTACGACGTGGGGCTGATTGCCCTGGCCTTCCTGCAGGGATCCTTCGCCTACGGCGGCTGGAACTTCCTCAACTACGTCACAGAAGAGCTGGTGGACCCCTACACGTGCGCACCCCTGCACCAATCACCCGCACCGACGAGGGTCATGTGTCCCGATTCCACCAATCCCTGGTGGCACCGCGGGTCAGAGGCGTGTCTGACTAGCGTGCCTCGTTCTGTCCTCCAGGAACCTGCCGCGCGCCATCTTCATCTCCATCCCGCTGGTGACCTTCGTCTACGTCTTCGCCAACATCGCCTACGTCACCGCCATGAGCCCCCAGGAGCTGCTGGCCTCCAACGCCGTCGCCGTGGTGAGGAGACTCCGCCCCCTCGTCTCTGACCCAACATTGGTGGCCAATGGGCTTTCAGTAATAGCTATAGGGAAGCGGTCACTGGAAGATAAAAGGTGGCTTGGTTGTTGTTCACTGAGAGAGCAAAACGCAGGGGAAAATGTTTGGTTGGACAACCCAAGCATTCACAAATCAGTCATGCAAGGTTGGTGAGTGTGTGGTATGTCCAGCTCAGCATTTTCTCTGGGAGTTTGTTTATAAAGCACTCCTAATTTCATTAATTTTCAATAATAACTTGTTTTCCTAACTTATTTACATCACTGGAAGTGAAATTGTAGATGCAAACTGCTTTGCTGCTGGATTGAACTGACCCCCGTGTTAGATTAGGACTCCACCTCGGCCTAATTCATGTTCTTTTATGATGAGTTTGAGCTCATGCATGCCCCTACAGCGTGCCTGAGATTGTCCCACGCAACCGAAAATATTACAGCAGCGTAACTCCTCTTCATTCTTCAGAATGATTGGGCATTGTTGTAAAGGCTGTTCACTCATTTAGCTCAGTGTCATATTAGCCTACGTTAGGGATGCACGATATTGGATTTTTGCCAATATCCGATGTGCCGATATTTTCAAACTCATTTTGGCCGATTGCCGATGCCGATACTGATATAGTGTAGATATATATAGATGCCGCGTAATTTAAAAATGGTCTCACTCCCCTCCGGAAGCAGAGAGAAGCTTACCTGTCTTATCATGATCGTTGTCTTATTTCTCATCGCATTCACTCCTTATGGAGCAGCGATATTTATTTTGAATGAGCAGAGACACAATAAAGTTACAGAAAACGTTATTCGCTGTCTAGTGTCATTGTGTAAGTGTACAAATACATATATTACACCCTCTGTTTAGTCCCTGTTTAGTGTTTTGTTTCAAATCGCATTCTCTCCTTACGGAGACGCGTTATTTAAAAATGGTCTCGCGTCCCTCCAGAAGCAGAGAAAAGCTTAGGAGCTAGCATCCTCCCAGAAGCCCTTTTTCCATCACATTTTCAAGCGAATTAACGCTTGAATCGACGGAACTTTGAGCGATATAAGAAGCCCCAAAACGTTTTTCCATAAATAGAACCATTCTATCGCACTTTCGTGACATGAAACTTAAGAAACTGAAGAAACTTAAGAACGTGAAGTGAGAAACTTACCTATATATTTTACTTCTCCTCACATCACTGGTGCTTTACAAGCATTGCAAATAGCAATTTTATCTGTTTCAGATACTTCGAAATACTTTCATACAGCTGACATGTTGAAGCTTGTTGCTGGCGCTGATAATAAACATTTAGCGTCATCGCGTGCGCATAGTTAACGCGTCACCTTATCGGCCAGGCACATCGGCAGAAATGTTCATGTCTGCCGATAATTAACTTAAGTTTTTATCGGCCGATACTGATGTCGTGCCGATATCATCGTGCATCCCTAGCCTACGTGGCTGTTACTGTGTGACGTCACTGCTTTTGTTCTTTGTGTCATTGATGGTCTGTGCTTGCGTGTGTTTTCAAGAACGTTGAGTAGCTGCAAACGTGGCCTTGAGCAATAAAAACACATGACCTTGCTTTGTCTGCGCTAGAGCGCTGTGTTCACCTGCCCTCTCTCTGACTCCTCTGACTCAGACGTTCGGGGAGAAGTTGCTGGGCGTGATGTCCTGGATTATGCCCATATCTGTGGCCCTCTCGACCTTTGGAGGGGTCAACGGCTCCCTCTTTACCTCCTCCCGGTAAGTGTCTCTCCCAGCACTCTCTCCATAATTTACCTTTCAGTTTCTCTGTCTCTCTCTCTCTTCCCCAACATCTCTCCCTCTCTCTCTCTCCCTCTCTCTCTCTGTCATATATTCTGATGGCCAGGATGCTCCCTCACTCTGTTTGTGTTTCCTTTCGGTAATGGGTCCCAGGCTGTTCTTTGCGGGGGCCAGAGAGGGTCACCTCCCCTGCCTGCTGGCCATGATCCACGTCAAGCGCTGCACCCCCATTCCAGCCCTGCTCTTCACCGTGAGTCTCCTACTCTCTCTGTCTGTCTCTCCTCTCTCTCTCTCTCTCTCCCTCTCCCTCTCTCTCTCTCTCTCTCTCACTCTTAATCTCTCTCTCCCACCCAGTGTCTCTCCACCCTGCTGATGCTCTGCACCAGTGACATGTACACACTCATCAACTACGTGGGCTTCATCAACTACCTCTTCTATGGAGTGACTGTCGCCGGGCAGATCGTGCTGCGCATCAAACAGCCCGACATGCACCGGCCAATCAAGGTCAGCCTCCAGCTGACACCTGCCCTCTCATTGGTCCAGTGGCATGTGCTTCACTGTCTTTAGTCCAGAGTCCAGTCTGTCAGACTCTTATTTCAGCTTCTGTAATTTGGTACATGTTTTTCCCTCTTCTGGACTTGGGACTGCATAATTGATTATTGCAATATCATTAGAAACTACCAAAATATAAATACTTCCACAGAATCAAATGTCTTAATGTGTATGTAGTGTTTTTCAGGTGTGCAGTGTATGTAGGTATGTGCAGGTATGATTTGGTGAGCGCATGTATGCCATATTGAGGTGTGTGCTGTGGTGTTCAGGTGTGCGCTCAGGTGTCTCTCTCTTCCCAGGTAAGCCTGGTGTGGCCGGTGATCTACCTGCTGTTCTGGGCGTTCCTGCTCATCTTCTCCCTGTACTCGGAGCCTTTGGTGTGCGGCATCGGCCTGGCCATCATGCTCACCGGCATCCCCGTCTACTTCCTGGGCGTGTACTGGGACCACAAGCCCCAGTGCTTCAACACCTTCGTCGGTATGGCAACCGCCTCTCTCCATCAGGACCGTATCGTAGGAGTGATAACGTCCAGCTTCTGTGCCTTGACGCTCTGTCCCTCCACCCTCCTCTTGTAGACAAGATGACGTACGTGGGGCAGAAGTTCTGCGTGGTGGTGTACCCGGCCGTGGACGACGGCCGAGACGGAGGGAGCGAGAGAGAGGGGGATGAAGCGAAGGAGGAGCGATCTCTCGTTTCGGAGAAGGAGGGGTTAGAGGATGAGTGCTGAGTGCAGTCGTACTGACAGAGGGGGGTCATGTAGAATGAGCTGGGCACACACGCACATACATACACACTTCCACACAAACCATCAGCTGCTGCACCACTGAGCGCTCTCAGCTAACCAGAGCCTGCGTTAATGTTGAGCATCTCTATGGTGTGTTGCTGCCACCTGCTGGCTGTAGTGCATAATGCACTTTTAGGGTGTTCAAATGTCTGCAGGGCAGAGATGTTTTCTTTTTTTCCCTTAGGTAGATGCATGGATTTGTCAAAAGTAATATTTATGCACACACACACTCACGCACACTCACTCACTTATTCCCCCTCACCACACACCAGAACAGCTGCTTGCACTGAGGACAGTCACTGAGCTCTGTGTTGGGTCACACCTCATTTGGTGAGAAACCCTGAAAGGGCGTGGCCTCTCTACACCCCCAATTTTTCCTTTCAAATGCTCAACTTTGGAAATGTCATTTACATTTATGTTTTTTGGGGGGTTTCATTTAAAAAAAAAAAAACTTTCAATTTTCTTGTTATTGTGGAGGCATCATAATTGATATATGTATTTATCAATATGTATACGCATTTTTTAATTTGCATTAAGGAATACACTAAAACTTTAAAATATTGTTCCAATTCCACAATGGATTTTTATGATTGCAAGTGTTGCTTTTGTTTTGTAAGGTTTATTTTTTTCAAAAATTGTTGTTGCTGTTGCTGGGTGTCAACCACTGTGAAAAAAGGGGTCTGCTTTTCTTATCTTGAAGGACCCTGAGGTGTAAGTCTGGCTGTAGTTGGGTTAGATGCCAGTTCCTGCCTTGCCTTAATGATGATGTCATCAGCAGACTGGTGTTTCACTGTCTGTTAGCCTACCTACAGGAATGTGATTTTCTTTGGGATTTTTTTTTTCTTTCTTTTTGGAAATGCAGTTTTTGATCGTGGATGGAATGCAGGAAACCCGTATTGAATCTAGGTTGGGAGACTGACTGATGCAAACTGATGACTCAGACGCACCAACTGACCAAAGGACAGACAGACAGACATACGGACGAGACCAGCTGTGACACAGACAGGCAGATAAAAACGTGAATTGACAGAGATGAGGATAACCACAGGCAGGTAAAATTAAGTATGCAACAGCCTGACATAAGCTGCCATGTACATGTGCAAGGATTTCCTGACAATCAGTGTAGATGTGCAACTTTCAGGGGCATATGTTGCATCAGGGGCATAATTTTATTATATTTCTTTTCTAGCAGGGTAGCATTGCGAGACCACACCCAGACCTTCGACTGGCGGGTTTACAGGTCAAATCCTAAATGCGGCAGTGGTTTAACCCTGGAGCTGCACGGGCTTCGGTTAATATCCCACTGTGCATATTGACAGTGTGTTCAACGTAAGCAATGAATGTGGTCCTGGATAACAGCGGCCGCAAAGCTAATAAGTAGCAATGCAATAATCACTAAAGCTTGAAGCAGAGTGTTCACTCTGCGGGAGGTCAGTGCAGGGGTACACAGATACAGACTCTGCCTGACTGGACGGTCTGATGGGTGTGGCAACCTGTGCAGATGAACCCCTCACCCAACCCAGGCAGCTTGTGTCTGCAGTGAGCAGCTTAGCCCCCCCCTCTGGCCGGCACACTTTAAGCCCTTGCCTTGTGGCAGTTCTCTGTCTGGGGGGGTCTGCTCATGGCCGAGTGTGGTACTTTGTGTTTCAAGGGTGCTCTCAGGTGCAGGATCACTGATTATTATACTATCTGGATGGATCACTGCTGTCCGGTTCAGCTGATTCACATGTCATAAGGATCAGTGAATTTGCACGTAGAAGGACACCCAAAGCCATGAGTCAGGTGCAGTCTGCAGTGGGGGTGTTTAAGCCAGCCATGGGCGGGATGCGAGAGAGCTTTGCAGGACCTGTGGTGGGGTTTGGAAGCGGTATGAAATGACTGCCCGGACAGTTTGGCTAAAAATGAGTGCAGGTGTCTGTGAGGGTAGGCTTCCTGTTACCTGCTCAGGTGAGCTGTGGAAGCTTTCCGCATGCTGTATATTTGAGTGTGGATGGCAAAACTAATGCTCACTCACCTGCCTTTCTGCCTGGCTTCGAGATGGTTAAAAGCCCGTGATAAGGACCACCAGAACCTCAAACCCGGGACCGTCCAGGAGGCAGTGCGTCTCCTGCACATTGTCATATGCTTCAGGACACGTGACTGGTGTGTGCGTGCGTGCGTGCGTGCGTGCGTGCGTGTGCGTGCGTGTGAGTGAGTGTGTGTGTGAGTGAGTAGTGTGCACGTGCGTGTGCGTGTGTGAGATCCATGGTGACCAGCTGACCAGCCTGAGCCCGTCCGTCTCTGAGGTCACGGGGTCACTGAGTGCCTGGTGATGTCACGTTCATCTACGCAATATTGATGAAAAGTGCCAGTAATTGCATTCCCCAGAGACTTTGACAATTGTGTTTAATCCTTACTTTTGATCCTGTGTTGCATAAAGTTTTTAAAAGAAAAAAAATTACTCAAGTTACCTAGTAATATAATAAGCATATGTTATGGTTATGATCATATTCCAATGGTGGTGTGTCACTTCCCTGTTGTGCCTCAGTAGCAGGGAGCGGTCACTCTCCCGTCCTCCTGTAACGGCTGCTGCTTGTGCCGATTCCTCTGCACTGTTTCACTGCACCACGCCAGGGTTCACCACGTTCCCCCAGAACCACCACAATACCCACCACCAAAATCCAAATGCTGTCTGCCTACTGATTTTAGCAGTAGAAAAGTAGTAATTAATCTCCACAGACGTATACACAGTATGTTTGTATGAAACATTTCAGAACAATGCAATGAAATGCAATGCCAGAAATGATGTCAGTTGTTTTTTGTTCTCATGTGTTTTCACAATACACCTGGGAGAAACGGTCCTCATAAACACTGGATGTTTTATGGAGTTTGAATAATTTACTGAATGTTTCATCCTATTATGAATGATGTTTTTGTTATCGGTTCAGTTGGTTCAGGTCTACGGTCTGACCAGTCGTCCCATCTGTGTCTCACACACACGCACATGTGCGCACACACACACAGAAGCTTCACACTGAAGCACTCCGTTCTGCTGGAATTATTTTACGCAGATTTTGTATAAAGTTTCCACATGCACATGTATCGACATGTAGGTAAATCAATAAAAACTATACAGCCATACGAGGTGGTTTGTTGTGTGTCCTTAAGGAAAACCTGGGGACCGGTTGAGATTTAGCACATGTATAAGTGTGTGTGTGTAAGGGTATGCATGCATGCCTTTGCATGAAAGAAAATATGCATGCATGTCTGTGTGTGAAAGTGTTGCACACTTGAGTATGTACATGTCAGCATGCATGCCTATGTGTATGTAAGTAGATCATATAATACTATCATATATATATATATCATATATATATATAGATATATATCATATAATAATACTTTGGTATCTCCTGTTTTCTCTCTTCTGTATCTCTCTGCCTCTTTGCACCTGTTGTTTTCTGACATCTTTCCTCCATCCTTTGCTTCTCTCCTCCCTGTCTGTGTCTCTTTCTCTGCTGCTCTTTGGAGCAGTTTTCCACCTGTCAGGTTCTGAGGAGATTGTCTCCGGAGACTCTGCTGCCATGGAAACTGGCTTTGTGGGGCTGCATGTTTCCCCGACCCTGCCTGTCACAGGAAAGACTTTTCATGTGAGGAACACACAACGACACCGCGGCAGACTCGCAGAAGTCCACACAGTTCACTGCACGCACACACACACAACATCAACAGAGACTCAGTACACAGACACAAGATGGACATTGTTTTATCTCCTCATTGGACTGAGCTCCATTCAGAGATCACCTACACTGCTGTACCTCAGTCACACAGCAGATGCGCACGTGGCACCCAAAGACACGCGATACAAACCAGTCGCATAACCTGGCCCTGCGTTCAGC